>RDRW01000256.1:0-284454 GCA_007896445.1 Puccinia hordei | reverse complement strand
TCACCAAACTTTTTGGCGGTGGGGAACCTCTTTGGCTGGGAGGATTTCCTCCTGGCCGACCAATTGTTGTGTAACCTTGTTAGCTGGGAGGAGTTCCTCCCAGCCAACGAGGTTATACAACCTTGTCTCCAGGAGGAGTTCCTCCCAGCCAACAAGGTTGTATAAACCTCACCAGCCAGGAGGAACTCCTCCTGGCCGACGAGGTTGTGCAACCTTGTCAGCCGGGAGGAGTTCCTCCTGGCTGACAAGGTTATATAGCCTCATTGGCCAGGAGGATTTCCTCCTGGCCAACGAGGTTGTGTAACCTCGTCAGCCGGGAGGAACTCCTCCCGGCTGACAAGGTTACACAACCTTGTTGGCCAGGAGGAAATCCTCCCAGCCAAAGAGGTTATACAACCTTTTCAGCCAGAAGTAAATCCTCCTGGCCGATGACTTCTCACGTAACTGAACCAGCCCCCCGGTTCAATACGTGATACAATATCCCACACGCCAAACAAATGGTGTGTGGGACCCGCACACCAAAATATTTGGCGTGTAGGGTCTACACCCCAATTTGGCCAAAAATTGGTGTGTAGACCCTACACGCCAATTTCTTTTGCGTGTAGGCCCCGCACCACAAAAGAATTGGTGTGCGGGTGGGCGTTGGTGTGTGTTTATCAACGCCTGCTTGTGAGGAGGAAAAAGGCTCCTCACTACAAGAGACACAGAAGGTCTCAGGGAAAAATTGCGCTGAAGAACTGATGATCATATTTCTTTGAATCTACAGTGCGTTTATGTACTACATCTTTTTGGGGAAAAATGTGGGACAGAAGTTTGCACTGAATATGCATCTGGAACTTAGGGAATGAGTGGAAAGAGGCATGAGAGGACAGAGAAATTCCAACAATTGTGTTCCCAAGGCGTTTTTGAAATTCAAATTGCCTTGAGCTCCAGATGAATAAAAATTCAGCTGAAAAAATATCATGTGTTTGGACTTGAACAAATGCCAGTGTTTCACATGAATGTACATGCATAAATGTGTTCCCAAGGTGTGTTATGTGAAATTGAATTTCCCTTGAGTTCCAGATGAGTTGTGATAAGTTCAGCTTTATAGAAGGGTGGGTTCAGATCAGCTCATCTTTTGATGCTTTTTGATATAAAATTGTTTCCTCATTGGTTATGAAATATATCAAAAGATTTTCAGGTTTTGTTTCATGTTGAACTTCTCTATGTATTCTGTCAAGTTCTATGAAAACATGATACATGGCACCTGAAATCAGGTGCCAGACAACTGCCCCTGGTGCTTAGTATCACAATTTTCCTCTCCCTTTCCAGTACAGGATTTAAAGTTGTTACAATGTATATCAAATTGATTGAGTTGGTGTGGGAAATTCAATCCGGAAATTGGGGTACCTTGGATTCATGGTTGGTATCAGCACTTTTAAACACAAGCCCAGTGGTCTAATCATTTGTTTGTGTTTGGGTGGAACATGTCAAGTGAGGATTCTAGATTTTTAGCTTTAATAGAATAACTGATATCATCATTCTTAGATGAAGATTCACAAGAGGCTTTTATATAAGAAAATGGGAATTTGGGGGTGAACATAATAAATATCTGTTACAATATAAAGCAGCACAATCAAATATTTGACTTCAATTGTTCCATTTTGGATTCAAGGAGCCTTTAAAAGGATTGAATAAAGAGATGAATGAGGTTTTCAGAAGTTTTGAGTGGAGGGAGTGTCTGCTGTTTTCCTTGCCTTGATTTAGAGGAAGAAGAAGAAAATACAATTTTGCATTATGTATTGCCTTCCTTGGTAATTTTTCACATTTGTACTAAAATAGAAAAGTGATTGAACCCATTTTTTCAGGTTGTATTCAAGTCAAGGTATATGTAACAGAGGAATGGGAAATTGGTTGAAATGGCTTAGAGGGATGTGTGCTACTCTATTCAGCAGAATTTTTACATCAAATGTTGAGCTGATTGATTAGAGTGTTGCATTGAGTGAAGTTTAAGTATTGAGACAATGATTGCCCAAAGGATAAAGAAAATGTGCAAGATCTAACACAATTTTGGGGTTGAGAAAGGTGACAAGAGCAAGGTTTGTTCAAGGCTGACCTATTTAATAATATTGAGAAATTGTTTTGATTAAGAATAAGAAACATTACATCAAAAACATGCACCAGGAAAAAAAATGATAAATTTTCTACAAGTGACATCAAAAATTACAAAGGACCTTTTTAATTTTCTATTTAACTGTTTCACTTTAAGCCAAGTGATCATTTTTTTTTTCCTGGTGATGAGGATTCTAGTAGATGAAGGGAAATTATTTTTATTGAGCAGAGTCAAAGGACACAAATGTGATGTGAATATGTGGTTTATGAGCATTATTAACACAAAGAGGCATTGAGTAGTTAATGGTATGTATCTATTCTTTTTTTGGCTTTTAGGATCATTTTTGGCGGGATCACCAGGAAAAATCAATTGTCACTAGACTACAGGTGACATCAGCCTAGGTACAATGAGCTACCCATCAGTAGTGATGTACAGACCTTTGTAGGACATAAAGGGGCCATTGTAGCCTAGTTGGAGTGGAACCAGAGCTAGGACAAAGCTACAGCCATTGTTTTGTGATGTCACCAGATGTCAGGTGACAATTAATTTTTCCTGGTGGATATTTAAACTCTTTCAGGGAATGCGCAGGTCTCCTACCGTTTCTGAAAAAAATGAGTTTCCTGCTAAAGATCCCTCATATCCTCAAGGATATGTCCACTCTATTGGGAGGTCCATCAAATGTTGAGTCTTTGGAATGGTTGGGTGGTCCATTACCATGGATGCGGCCAGGGACAAGAGGTGTAGGTTTCTGCTCTTATTTGGAATTAAATTTTGAGGGGAATAATATTTTCTGGCCATTGAATTCTGCAAATTTAATGGTCAGCATTTTGATTTTTTAAGACCTGTGATGTACTCAGACATTACTACCTGGGTATGCAGGACTCCTGTCTGCAGAATTTGAAAAGAATATGTGAGTCAGCCCACTGGTAAAATTTGAATTGGTCCATCTTAAGGCAAGAACCTTTTATGATAAGGAGGTTTTAATTAAATAGATGAATATCCTACTATATATTGGGTATTTTCTTACTTCAACAATTGGCATACCATTATCCATGTCTCATTCACTGAGGAACCCAATGAGATAACAATGTTGCTTTGTTTGAAATAAAACATAGGTGTTGGCCATTTTCTTTGGCTGGGAATCCTTTATTTGAAATTGAAAGGATGGGCTTCTTGATATAGATGAAGTATTTCAGTGTAAGCACAAAATCCATGGAAAAGTGGCTAGAGAAATTCTTGCTTGAGGGTCACAATTGTGATGGTGCATAGTAACTGAAAGGTTGTTTTTGAAATTTCCATTCTTTTCAGTTGCCTTAAAGTCAATGGTAATTGCAGTTCCAACACAATTAATTTAAGTTTTGCTGGTTTTGTCAACAAGTAAGGGTTTGAATTGCAAACTTGGATCATGGTCACTGGAAACTAGGTGAAGACTGGTGTGAGTGGCCCTTGAGGATAATAATTTTGCAATTAAACCATAGATTTAACTGAAATCAACTGCATATAATGTGGACGTATTAGCAGCTACTATGAATTCATTGTTGGTAGGTGAACTTGGATTGCAAGAGAAAAAGGCAGGGGCAGTGAAAATAATGTATTTCTGGCCTGAAAGAAGGTTGGAAGATGACTATTTTAAGGAGCTTTGTCAGGTTGATTTGAAGTGCAATTGATATTAAACTTGCCCCTGCAGTGACTTGGACTAAGTTCTTGATAGCAAACAGGTGGTTAGATTCACATACAGTATTCACTGAAGCACTGCTGATGCTGTGGTAATGAAATTGGAACACAATAGGATCAGATGTTTTTTGAAATCTCATTGACAAAGGGAGAAGGGGGGAAGCAGAACCAATGGTGGGCCACTACACTACGCTATTTGACTGCTAAGTGTTAGCGTAGCGGGTTTTTTTTTCCCAGAAATCTGTAGTGTTAGCTGAAATTACACTCCGCTACACTAACAGTTAGCATAGCAAAAAAAAAATCAAGCCATTTTTTTGTAGTGTTAGCTGGGAAAATTCACCGTTACACTAACAAGTAGTGTAATTTTTCTGGCGCTAACAGATTTGAAGTTCTCAGTAGTGTAGCAGCATCATTGCTATGCTATGCTAAATTTTAGCTGTTTAGCTGATATTTTTCTTCTAAATGTTAGCTGTTAGCTGATATTTTTCCCGCTAAATGTTAGCCGTTAGCTGAATTTTTTCCCATTACACTCTGCTCAAATAGAAAATTTCTTTTGCCTTCTGCCTGTTAGTTTTACCAGTTAACATGGCTGCTGCATAAAAAGCTTTTTTTATGGCTTCAACAGGTAAAGTTCTGCTGCATTAAAGCTCTTATAAGTAAAATCCAACTTTGTTCTCTTGTTTAAATTCAAACCAGGACCAAAATTTCAGAACCAGCAAAGTGAAAAATCTGAAAAGTATTTTTTGGTTGGATTACATATTGTTTTATTTTACCAATAGTTGGTGTGGGGTGGTTGGGAAAGAAAGGGATGTGGGAATGGTGAAAGTTTTCCCCTTGCCCAAAATGTCTTGTTTTGCAGCTTTGATGCTTTTAAATTAGTATTTCAATGACTCTGATGAATCAAATCAGGATTCCAGAACATTATTGTCCCAAGATCCATCATTTAACATCAAAGGCATTTCAATAACAATACATTAGACATCAACATAAGGAAATATTCCTAAATTTTGAGGCCAAATAAAGCTCATTTTATAGTTAACAGGGGGGGTGGCCAAGTGGAAAGCTCAGAAAGCCACAGTGGATCATTCTTTTATGAGCCAAACACCACTTGGAAAAACAATTTGTTTTTGAAAAAAAAAAACCCCCTTAGAGATAGATATTAAAAATAAATAAATCAGAAATAAGCTGTTTTGATTGCTGTACTTGCTCAAGTACAGGAGTTAAAACAGCATTGTGATTGCTTTACTTGTGCAAGTACATCTTTTTTGATTGCTTGACTTGTCCAAGTACAGGATCCTAATTGAGCAGAGTGGACCAGCTTTGACCAAGACAGGGGAATATATCACTCCTGTCTACTATGAGTAACTGCAACATACCTCATCAGTGTCACCCTCATTGGTGAGTAGGATTTGTGATAAGGTTGACAACAATTAGGTATTTTGCACTCACTTTTCATATAGCAGGAGTGATAAATTCACCTGTCTTGGTCAATGCTGGTCCACTGTGCTCAATTAGGATCCTGTACTTGCACAAGTAAAGCAATCAAAAAGCTGTACTTGTTAATCATGAGCAAGTAGAGCAATCAAAACACCTTATTTCTGATTTATTTATTTTTAAATTTCTATCTTTAAGTTTTTTTTTTTTTTGAATTTTAATTTTTTTTTGCTTTTCAAAAAAAAAGTGTTTTTCCATGTGGCTTTTGGCTCATAAAAACATGATCCACTGTGGCTTTCTGAGCTGTCCATTTGGCCATCCCCCCCTGTTAACTATAAAAAGAACTTCATTTGGCCTCAAAATTTAGGATTATGTCCCTATGTTGATGTCTAATTTATTTTTATTGAAATGCCTTTGAGTTTAAGTGATGGATCTTGGGACAACACCATTCTGGAATCCTTATTTTAATCATCAGATTCATTGAAATACTAATTTAAAAGCATCAAATCCTCAAGAAAAGACATGATTTCTATACTCCCACAAGTATAGCGCTAAACTAACATTTAGTGTAGTACTAAGCTAACAGTTAGCTCACCACAAAAGGACACTATGCTAACAGTTAGCGTATCTGAAAAGAGCACTATGCTAATGGTTAGCGTAGCTGAAAAGAGTGCTACACTAAAAGTTAGTGTAGCTGAAAAGAGAGCTATGCTAACGGTTAGCATAGCTGAAAAGAGTGCTACACTAACAGTTAGTGTAGCTGAAAAGAGAGCTATGCTAACAGTTAGAATAGCTGACAAGAGCGGTAGGCTAACAGTTAGTGTAGTGTTTGTAACACTGCTAAAAATCAGCTAACAGGGAACTTCTGTAGTGTTAACTTTCTTTTTGGATGTTGCTAACACTACACTACCCGCTATTTTCTTTTTCAATGAATTTTTTTAGTGTTAGCTGAAAAAATCTTCAGCTAACAGTAACTTTGTGTTAGCGTAGCAAAAGAAGCTAACATTAAGCTACACTACAGCTAATGTTAGCGTAGCGGGCCCACCGTTGATATAGGTGAAGTTAGAAGAATGATAAAAGCAGTAGAGGATTAAGAGGAATAATTATTCCAGTAAAGGCTTAGGAGTTGGATAAGGGGGGAAAATTGTGACTTGTGTGGTTTGGTTGCCCAGATTTAAACTGGATATGGAATGGTGTGAATAGGAGGGGGATAGGAAATGTTAATTTGATGTTAATGTGATGAGTGAAGTTTGTGTTTTGCATGAGGGGAATTGGGGATATAACAGGTAAATTAAAAACAAACGGAGAATATCAATGGAGCCTTGGTAAGAAGGACTATCCCTCACCACTTGGCTCTTGTTTTGGAGCCAATTGCTTTTGAGTCAAGTGGTCTGGTTTTTGAGGTTACTCATTTGTTTTCTGCTTCAATCATCAACTTCACATACATGTCAAATCTGTGACACTTTCTTTTCATCCCAATTTCATTACCTAATCTGGAGTAGCTGTCAGCCTCTGTGATTCCAAGAACTGGATTCTTCTATCTACACAGGGTGCAAGGTAAAAACAGCTGCAGGTTGTGCAGTGAAAGGTGGGTAAAAAAGGTTGAAAAGATATAAAAAAAACTATAAAGTTTTTATTAACAGAGGGGCCTGAGTTACAGGGGTATTTACTGTGCCCTCTAAAATATTCAGGATCTGAATTAACAGGGGGTATTTTGGGTACCTGAAAGTCTAGTCCTTTTAACAAGGAGTACACTTAGACAATAACTACTGAAGGAATGGAGGAAATAGACTTACTGCTTCTATTTCCTGTCAGGGGTTCTTCAGGGAGTTTTAGGTGGTCCAGAAGCGCTCACAAGGTTACAGGTGTTTATTGAGTGCTGATGAAGTTGAAAGGGTTGTTGAATGAACTTCAGGTATAAAACAAGCAAAAAACTGACTATATAACAGGCTATGAGGCTGGTTGATATGGTGGGTAAAAGCTGGTAAATGTATATGAAGATGGGGATATCATTTGGTGTAAAGGAAGGGATGTTTATAGATCCATTCTGGGCTGTTGGGGGCGAAGAAGAAGCTCTGTTTTGCCTGTTCTAGTCTTCTACTAAGCCCTAGTTACCTGTATAACTGGTTTGGTTACGGTAGGGCTTGGTTATGTGTTTCAAAAGGCCCAAATAGTTTAATATTCCCAGTAAGGTGAATAATTTTGTTCTTCCTTCCTTTTGGACCATTAGTCTATTTAAAACCAACCAATTGGGCTATCTTGGCCTTAGTAGGAAAAGTATGGCTACGGCGTTGGTTGTGGCTTTTATTACAGGTGACAGGTACATGTAACTATGGAAATGATGATTAAGACTTATTTATGCATCATACCCGAACTCTATTAACCTTAATTACATATTCTACTAGCATATATTTAAGTTTATGTAGATCTTTAAGTCATATGAAAACTTGAAGGCCTTGTGAAGGGATATGAAGGAGTAATAATTATGGGGTACTTTTGCTGAGCTACCCTAGGTTAATTTACATGTAGATTTAGAATCTGAAATAATATTCTAATTTTTTCTTTATACACTAGAAGTTATATCTAGAGTCTGTGTTATATGTTTTTGTTTGATAGTTTCTTTCAAAACAAAAGACGTAAGGTGTGCATTCTTTTGAGACTAAGAATATAAGTTGTATATTTGTATAATTGCTATGGTCAGGATGTCTCTGAATTAGTAGCAGGCTGACAGTAGCAGCTGTTGGAAAAACTCTTTTTCCTCATCCTTTCCAACATGCTCAATACTCATTGCTCTGCTGATCCAGTTTGTGTTTATCTAAACACCAGGGACAACACCCATTATGATATGGGGGGAGGAGGAAAGGGGAGAAAGAAATGAATAATTTTTTTACAAGCCAAGGTTTATTGTAACCATTAAATCTTAAACATGGTTTTGCAAGCACTGCTAGGAACCAACCCAAGTCCCACTTGACACCATGCCAAGAAGGCTTGGATTGGTTCCCAGGGGGCTTTTGTTAAAATATTTCAGGGCCCCCAGATTTTGGCACATGCCCAAGTCCTGCTTGGCCAAACCCAAGCTATGAGCCAATTGATACATTCTTGGATCCTTGTCATGAAATGACAAGTTAAGTTCTTTCTTTTTCTTTTTCTTTCTTTTTTCTTTTCTTTTTCTTTTTCTTTTTCTTTTTCTTTTTCTTTTTCTTTTTCTTTTTCTTTTCTTCTTTTTCTTTTTCTTTTTCTTTTTCTTTTTTCTTTTTCTTTTTTCTTTTTTTTTCTTTTTCTTTTTCTTTTTCTTTTTCTTTTTTTTCTTTTTCTTTTTCTTTTTCTTTTTTAAATGATGTTTTTTCAGATTTCCAACACTGGCTTGGCTGTTATGGATTTGGCCAACCTTGAAATCAAGGCTAATAAAGAAAAAGCTTGAGAGCTTTCCAAGGAGCTTCAAACATTGAAAAAGCAAACTCATAAGCAAGAAAACCCACCTGAAGGAAACTAGAAAATCAGAAGAAAAACAAATGTACCAGACTGATTGGCTTACCCACAAGGAACACAAGGCCAATGCTTTCATCAAGCCCAAGGTCCTTGAATTGATACAAGAGAAAGTTAGTGGAAACAGATTGAAGGTCTCTGAGGCAATGAAGGCCTTGAAAGTTTCACAGCAGCAAATCCAATGGATCAAGGTTGAGGATCCCTCTCTTGTCAAGACAACTCAAAAAACAACCCAGAAAGCTTACTGATGAGATGAAAGTCAAGATTCTCCATCAGCTCTATCAATTATCTACAGTGAAACTCATGGAACTTTCCCGCTTCATCAAGGATGATTTCCAGACTATGATTTCAATTGATCAGGTGATCAGTCACCTGATCCATGATATGGACATATCATTGAAGCAGTTTACCAACATTCCAGAAGTTTGGAAAACCCCAGAATTAATTGAGCAGCGGGAAAACTTTGTACACTGCCGTGGGTTGGATCTTGGCCAAAACATATTTTTTGAAGAGGCTGAGTTTGATCTCCATTCAAGTTGGCCATTTGGATAATCCCCCTCAGGTAAGTCTTCTCTCTATTTTCATTTTTATTTATGTTGCTTTTTTTGGTTTCTTTGCTTTCTCTTTTTATTATTGATTCAGGTTGTCTTAAGCCTGGTGCCCAAGGCTAAGCAGGTGACCCTTATAGGGGCCCTTTCCAAGGACAATTCCGTCTACCACAAAATTTTAAATTCTGACAACACAAAGGCAAAGGGGGTAGGAGCAGATGAGTTCTGCCTATTCCTTGGCAGTCTTGGCTCTAGGCTACCAAAAAAGGCCATCATCATAATGGAAAATGCTCCAATTCACCATTGCAGCCAATTTGAGGAGGTCAAGGATTCCCTTCAAAGCTCAAAATCCTCCCACCATGCTCCCCCTTCTTGAATCCAATAAAGGTAATTTTCTCCTCAGAAATCCTATAATTTCTTTTCTCATTTTTGTTGTCTCTACCTTCCTTGTGCTGAGATGCAGGAGATTACTGAGACCCTCTTAACTTCCCCTCAAGAATGAAAAAAAACACTTTTTTTTCACTACAAGAAAAACTCTAGAAACTTCAAGCAGTTGACATGCAGCATACTCTAGTGTAACTGAAAATATTGTAACTCCATGTGATTACATTTTACCCTTTCATGCACAGTCACTGTGCAATGTGCAAGTGACTGTGCATTGAAGTTTGTTGAAGAAACCTTTGAGAAAGGCTTGGGTATCACCACATGCTTGCTTTCAGCTTCTGCATGTTGACTGCTGGCAGTTTCTAAATTTTTTCTTGTAGTGTTTCATCTATTTATTTTTTTAGTTTTTTTTTTCTGTTGTAAATTATGTTTACATATTTAAAAGATAAAATGCAGCAATATACTAGTGAAAAAAAAATAGTGAAAAAATTAAAACAAATCATCATGCACACCTTGAAACATGGTGTGCATCACTTTTGGCCGGCGTGGCACCCTAGCGTACTTCGCCTTTTTTGGGCCAAACTTGGGTGTGTGCCCAGACGGGCTTGCAACACCATAACATGAATATTAGTCCAGCTTTGCAGCTCATCGGGCCCCAGTCGGGTATCCCCGTCAGAAACCGGTCACAGGCTTCTGATAGTCACCAGACGAAAGAAAACCAATTCCGATTATCTCGACCACTACTAAAACTTCAAGGAGACCTGACCGATCTATCCTTGCCTGATATTTCGAGAATGAGTGACGAACACGATCACGGATCCTACATAGACGAAGACGACGAGGAAGGAATGACGAGTTCGGAGCTCCAGTCGGACTATCGAGCGCAACCGGGCTCTTATCCACGATTTAGCGATCCCACGAGAGCCGGAGAAGGTCTGATAGGCAGTGACGAGAAAGTAGAAGGAGTCGAGAGGGACGAGGATACGACGGAGATGGAGGAGTTTGGAGAAGAGGAACTGGACAGTTTAGCCGAAGCTTCTGAGGATGAAGTCGTTCGTCGGGCACTCAACATCCTCGGTCTCGATCCAGATGGTCGGGTCCTGCCTCTCTCAGCCGACCAAGACCTTCTCCTTCACTCTCTTTGGGCCAAACCAGGCGCAACCGACCTCCGCCCCGGCCTCGCCCCGGCCTCCGCTAAACCTCTCGACGCTGACTCCGCCCTTGCCCCTCAATGGCTTCGTAACCTTCGCCACTCCGTCCTCTTCTGTCCCTCCTCGGACCCTCAAGAGGAAGAAAACTTGCTCAACGCGATAAAGAAGAATCTCTGCTCGATTGTCAATAACCTTTCTGAGGACCAGTTGCGTGTTTAGTCTAATTATTCAATATGTTTTGTTTACTCATTTTCTGATGTTCCTCTCTGGCACCAGATGGCGATATCCGCCTCCACCATCCTTCTTACCCTCGGCGATATGTTCATCGAGTCGAGCAAATCCGGAAGGACCCGAGGGCGGTTCATCGACCCACGAACACGAAGCATATCTCCAACGGGAGTTCAATCCGCTCTCATTGGTCTCTTCGCTCCCTCCTGCTGACTCGATCTCCAACTTGGCACAGCCGCCCCGTCAGCTCTGGCTGGGGGAGGATGAGGATGACGGGCTGGACTCAGAAGCTAGCCTTATCGACCTCCTCAACGCTTCCCCCGCCCTCCCTGAATCTGCAAACCACTCTCATCTCTCCCCTACTTGGCCTATTCCCCGTCGCTCAAACACTCGTTATGCCCAGAGTAGCTCCTTGGCTAAGCAAGTAAGCCGCTTGGGGATGACCGAATAATCTTCACTTCTCAATTCCTAGACATTGTAACTATCCCTTTCGTTCCTCAAAAAGATTTGTACCATCAATTAAGAAATCGGTTTACTGGAGAGGTTGTCTGTCTTCAAGTTTACCGCAAAACAGACTTTTGAAAAGTTTATACATAGCTAATTGAGCATGTTTTGAGAAAGTGGGAGATTGATAACAACAGGTCACTCGACACTCTGGAAATGGCAGGCTGTGAAAAAATTAAAATAAAAATAAGCTGGCGGTTCGGCAAGATTTTTTTGTTACAAAACAAAAGGGGAATCTTCAATTTGTACGTAACTTTTGCTGATAAAGACTTTAAAATGGGCTAGCTTAAGTTGCTCCGAGTGAGGCTGACTAAACTAAGCCCGGGACCCGTGGCCGAGCATCCTGACACGGAGCATCTCCCATTCCCAGTCAGAAAAGACAAGGCTCTCCAAGCTTTTTTCCTGTAATAGAGCTGATCGCTGAGGTCAGGGTGTATTTCAGTGCCGCCGGTATCTGTCCCGGGGCATCCAGCCTGATTTGTTGTATCCAGTAAACATGTTGGCTGGGTTCAGTTTGAGCCCGTTGATGGACCATTAGAAAGTGTTGGATTGGCTGCTCAACACTACACAGGGAAAACATCACAGGTTAGGCAGGGAAAAACAGTGTTATGGTAGTTTAGTCTAGTTTCATTGGTCTCAGTTCTTGAAAGGAATCATGCACACACAATCTTCAGTGGAAACACCTTGCTTAGTGTCAGTGGCAAAGACACCAGAGGTTATCCAGACCAACAGAAGATAGGCTTAGTAGAATTTAATGGCCAAGCAACCATTTGACTTACTCTATATTATATCAAAATTTTGGTTACAATTACTCTTGTTACTTGATGATATCCTTGTTTTTTTCCCTGAAGTTTTTTTTCAGTCACTCTATTTTTCAGATTTATTTTTCTGGTCTACTGCTTTGAGTAGCATAGCAAAGAGGAGCACTACACTAAAATTTAGTGCAGCTGATTCTGTGAGGATTTTTGTTGAGTTTTCCTTGTTTTATGTTCCTCCCAAAAATCATGTCTTTCTTTATTTTTCATAAATTAACTTGAACCAGACTAGACTGCATCACTTATACTAGTTTTTTGTTAAATGCAACTCTTAGTTCTGATGATTGCTTTTTCTATTTTCTGATTCATTTTCTGATTATTAAAAATTGATTAGTAAGAATTAACGCCTCTTATTATTTGTGACTCATAAAGTTTTTTTCTTGAATAACCTATCTGGCCTCACTAAAAGAGATTGAGATGCCTTGTCTATTTTGTTATTTCCAAGTACTTAATTTTTTGTCTCTCATTTTTTATTCATTGTCATTTTTGTATTCATTATTGCAACCACAACTTGATTGTTTTATTTAGTCTTTATAAGTTAGACTTATCCAAGAAATGAATCCTCACTGGTTCTTAACCATCTTTTTCTGCTCCACCCTTGAGCCAGTCCAGTAAACTTCTTCAAAAGTCTGCTGCCCTCTCTTTTTCTCAGAATCCTTCATTCTAGAGGCTTTAAAAATTCAACAATTTTATATTTAGAAGGTGCCACAAATTCTCAGCTTGGCCTCACTGGAAATTAAGAGTGGGGCAGTAGGCGGAGGGAAGCATTGGTAGAGCATTTGGTTAGGAAACCCAGGGATGAAAATATCAAAGGTGTGGCATCCAAATGCATAATCATGATTTTGCACTTTGAATGCATCAGAAACAGTACAGCCAATACAAGGTGGTGCTTGACACACACAGGGAGAGCACAACAACTGTAGCAAGGGTAGAACCTTAATAGTACATTCAAGGGTCACACAGATGGGTGATAAAGCAGTGGCATTGCAGGGGAAACCCAGGTGGATCCACAGTTCTTGGGGCAACCAGAGTCAGCAGTTGGGATCATTGAAGAAGGAAATATGCAGGGTTAATCAGAGAAAGCAGGGGCTAGAGGGGCATGGCTCTATGTGGCAGGAAGGGGATGCAGAAAAGGGCACCAAAAGGAATAAGGAAGAACAGTTTCATTCTATTCTAGCTTTAAAAATCTGTAGTCATTTGTAAAAATCACACTTACACTCAAAAGTGGGAAAACATTTGCTTAGGAGCCTCATTGGCATGAAACCAGAGGTTATCTGCTCCATCAGAAGACAGGATCAGCAGATTTTAACAGTAGAGCTTATTTGTTGCCCCAAAACTAAGCTAACAGTTAGTTTTACTTACAAGAGTGCTACAATCAAAGCTGGCATAGCTGAAAAGAGTGCTACACCAAAAGTGTTCAAATTTGCATTTTTCAGTCAGTAGTATACTTTGATTGAAGTGTGCAGGATTTGAACCAGAAACTTTAGCTTGAAGCAAGACACTATACTAAAATTTCTGACTATACACAGTGGTCAATCAAATGACATTGCACCTGTTATTTCCCCTTTATGTTTGACGTGAGTAAAATTTGATGTTTTAATGAACTTTATGTTTCATTAAGTTTTGCAATGTTCCATTGTTTTATTCAATGTTCAAAATTTCACAGTCATGGAAAAACCCAGAAATTGAGGCTTGGATAATTCATATTCCTGGTGTAAAGGCTCATGATGAGGCAGCCTGATCAACCAAAGAGTGAGAATTACCACTAGATTGACTACATAGATTTTTAAACAAGTGAGCTTCCCCCCTCTTCTTCTTCCTTTGTATGTAAATAACAGAAATACCATTGGTGCATCTTAAAATCCCTTGTTATGCATTGTAATAGGCTACTCAGCCAACCTACTCAACCTGAGTGGTGTTGGCATTTCCCCTTGTGGGTGGTGAGGGGAGGAATAATTCCACAAACTAACAGATTTCTCTATAAAATCTCTTCTCAAAAGGGGTCATCCCCCAGGCACAAATTCATACATCCCTCTTTGTTAGAATTAACAAAGCATTTTTCAGAAATTTAGCAGAAAATGATTGAATTGGGCAGGATTTGAACCAGCAACCTTAGCAGAAGCTAAGACACTATACTAGAAGTGGCACATTGGATAATGACTTGGTAGCCTATAGGCTACCAATTCATTATCCAATGTGCTGATATTTGGAACACTGTGGATCACAATATTCAGCACTCTTAATTTGTGTGGTCCTGTTTTTTTTTCCAGCTCTACCAAGCTTTGTTGTTAGAAGATGTTTTAGTTTTCAATGCTGTGACACCTCACGTGATATCATCTAACACAACCCAGTATCTCATTTCCTCACAGCCAACACTAGCAGATCACTCTCCCACTCTCTTTCCTCACCAAAATACATTCCTGTTAATATAATATGCTATATATTTAGTATAGTATTCTTAAACCATAACACAGACAATCTTGTATATAGTCTATACTAGATTGTCCCTGGAGTTTCCTTCCTTAGTGAATCAATGCCTTTTATTCTCACTCCTAAAGTGTCACTTGTTTGTCAACAGTGAACTTTGGTTTTTCATCTTGTGTTCCCCACAACAATTCCTAGTCAACCTCATCCATAGAACTCTATTCCTACTCCACCTCTTCCATATTCCTTCCATTATAACTCATATGTTTCTTCATCTACGCATTCCCAACCTTCCTAGACTTCCTCAAAATATTGGATCTGTTGACCTAGATAGAATTCCTCTAAAAACGGCTCAACCTCCTCAAAAACAAACTACCTCAACCTGCCTTGAACTCTTCAACCGAGTTTGAACTTCACAAATAAATCTCCCCAAATTTCTCTAACTCTCTGATAAATACTTCACAGCTCTATTCTCAACTTGGTGAGGAAATCACAACTGCTCCCCAAAAATAGAAATCAATCATATCTCTTCAAATCACTCTCTATTATCTTCATTAACAGTTTCCAGCGTCTTCCCCTATCCTCTATATTATAATTGTTGTCTATCATATTCATCTCTACATTCTTGTGGGAATCTCATAAATCTCATAACCTCTTCTCTTGAATATCTTTTAACTTTTTCACATAGTTTTTTATCTGATCTTTCTATTATTCATTCTGGTTTTACAGTAATCAAACTATAAATTTTAGAATTTTTTTTTGTACTGCCTACTATTCAACCATCATCAACCTCAAGTACACCTGGAAAATCCCTGGTTATTTACAATCAAGATAGTAGACTAGCTTAAACTAATCCAAACCTTGGAATAAAACTTGGTGATGAATTTTCCCAAATGCTAAACAATTTTGTACATCATCAAAGCCAACATCACCAAACCATCTACACCAATTTGACTAACACCATTCATAATTTACAATCCCAAATCCAAAACCTTCAACTCAACAATTCCACTGCTATTGTTCCCACCCCATATCCTCACCCTCTATTCTCCAAAGGTAAACAGTCTGACAAACCCACTATGTCTAAACAGAAAAAGCCTCAGACCACTTGTGCAGCTTCAGCTCCCTTAGAACCCCCTACCAACAATTTTAATAGCTCAAATTTCAAATTGAAATCAATCAAGAAGCCTTCATCTGCTGAGAAATAAAAACATCATCTGGGACAGATGCAGACTGGGGACTGTCCGTAGACATCTGCTACTTTGAAAGGAAGTCAACCACCTTTTCTTTTGTTTTGACAAAGCTGATTTTCATGTGTTTTTCAGGCCACCCTCTTCATACACATACCAACACTCTGGGGCCTGCTTGATTGATACTCTTTTCCAAAGCCCACACCAGCCCATCATCTCCAAGAATACTTCTGCCAACTTCAACAGTGTTGGCCAATTGGAAACTGTTTCTGCAGCCAAATAACCTCAAGACTTGACTTCCCAGAAAACAGTAAAGCTTGGAAGTGAATTTTCTTCTGGTCCAAAGAAACAAGCCTGATTGGTCAGCCACCTCAGTGATTCTTATATAAACTGCAGAGCTCTGTATAGAGTATTTTCTTTTTTTAAAAAAATGGATCAGGAGGAGAGAGGCAAATTAGAAATAGAGTCAGGTAACCTCATTAGTTTTCATTTAATTGGATGTTTTCATACAATAGGTATGATATGTAGATAATCTTGAAGATAACAGACAATTCAATCTGTTGTTGTAGCCTTTTGAGGTTTGAGCTCATCTTTGGTGGTTCAAGATTTCAAAGTATGACAGATGTATCCACAATTGTGGTAAAGACTATGCACCAAGGGGAAGGGTGGGTAACTGCTGTAAGATGTAAGGATTGACAACATGTAGACATATGCATATCAAATACACAACAGGAAGACAAAAAACTCTATACATCATCATTGTCATTTACATAATAATTATTGTATCTAATCCAGACCCACAATGTAAGAACTCAACAAATTTACATAAGAGACAAGGACAATATGTATTTAGGTTTTTTCTTTCAGTCTTTAGAAATGCTAAACCTTCCCCAAAAGGGGTAGGATGCTCCCGATAAATAAGAATAAGATGAGAATCACTAACCATTTCAGATATTCAACAAACCCTAGGATCTCCGGTTCTATCAGGCAACTCCGAGGATCAAGATACACCACCAAGCGGTTTCATATTTTGTATAAAGGAACTTGTTGTTGTACACTTCCCATTTCTTCTCTATCGCAATATTTTGTTTTCATTATCATCATTATCATCGCAATAAAAGAATCTTCCTGCTTTATTAATCAATCTACTATCATTAAATCAAAACCCTCTTTTGTTGTCGTTTAGCTTGTCTGTTGACATTCAGATCTAATATTAGATTTAGAGAATAAAATCATCGTACATCCTTAGTCATTACACACAACCAGCTGTTAGATTTTCCTCATCTATCTTGGAACTCAAACAACCTTATAAGTCACAGGACACAGGTCACTTCCAATTAATCATTTTTCTTATTATCACTGACATGCAATGTGCAGACATATATATATCATCAATATTTATCTTTCACTCTGTTATTTAATCAAAAAATAATTAGGATAGACAACCAGGAAACAACCTACATAGCAATACTTTGGTGAGATAAAAGTTTCAAAGTCTAGTCAATAGATTAGGGGATATCAAGTATGCCCAAATCCACAATCAAAACCGGTGAATTAGGGTTTTTCCAGATACATTTCACCTTTGAGGATTCTGAACCATTTCATGTTGATATCCATGGGTTTTCAAAACAAGTTGATTAGATCATGGTGGATTTGGTTACATTTGACACCCCCTAGTTTATTGATCCCTCCTGGATGATACTGTCAGATATCCAGGTTTTCTTTCCACTCACATATTTTATTTTCTATCCAATCACCTTTCACCATCATTACTCCCCTTCTAAAATTAAATTTCACTCTACATTCAATGTAGTTTTATTTCCATTAATAAGTCAACTTGATCTGTTGTTTTATATCACTCTGCCAGTCTGGCAGTTTGATTTCATTCACTCTGTCTTGTGACAGTTTTATTTCCCTCCAGTGTTCCACTGATGTTACTTATCGGTCACTACATACACTTATCAGCATAATCAGTTTGTGTTTTTATTGTTTGTTTAGCTCAACCACTTGTTGGCCACTCTCTTGTACTAGAATACTTAATCTGGCTTGTGTGCCAGAAGAAATAAAACCATCAAGTCTGATCCCCAAAATTCTGCTGCTTCATCTTGCTCCTTGTTCCAATCAGTTCCCTCAAGATTGTCCCCCATTCTCAAGCATAAAGTTCTGAAGGTGACATACCATCAGATACAACCTAGCTAGCCAGCTATCTAGCACACTGCCAGCATAATTGCCTTATAGGATCAAGTCATCCAAGTTAAAAAAGGATGCACTCACTCAACCAATTTAAACTTAGTTAATCTCACCTAATAAAATATAAACCCCACCCAGACCCACAAAATGCACTTGATGATCTCTAGATAATACAAATGAACAAAATAAGATCACACAAACTTAATTATAAGCTGTCCTTTGGGAGCCTGTACTGAAGGGAAGATAACATTTTCCAATGTTCATTGTACAAAGATGCTGGTGGTAATTATTTAATTTGGGACAGAGAGAAACAGGGTCACAAAATTAGGTTCACTCTTCCACCACATGAGACTCCGCCCAAGCCAAAACTTGATCAACCTTGGCCATCATCGAGTCATCACTATCAAGTTCATCATATTCATCCTCATCAGGCGCGTTCTCTGGACCGGCTAGGCCTGCTCTGACATTCATCGATGTACTTTTTCGAGGATCCTGACAATGTTGTCGATCGTCGCTATCTTTGCCGCCCTCCCAATTGGCTCCCAATTCCAATTGAGGCAAGACTTCTAGAGGCCGTCCTGATTGGTTTCCTGTATTTTCCGCCGCATCCATCTTGTGTTTTTTTGAGGTAGGGCCTGATTCGCCTAGGTCGGCTTGATCGACGTGCCTCTTAGTGGGCTCCTCAGTCTCACCAGGCTTCTGAGACCCTTGCGGAGCCAGATAACCTTCGAATATTTTGATATCCCAATCTTCGTCAAGCTCGTCGGTCTCCTCTTCTGCTGATCCCTGAGGTATTTTTTTATCACTATGGCTTCTATGAGGCGATTGGATGTTGAATTCGGAAGATGTGGACAGAGCTTGCGACTCCCTGGGTTCCGTATCCTCGAGTTCCAGCGGGACCTCTGGAATTTTGATTGGTGGGGGAATGGAGTGCTGTTGTTGCTGACGGAATATTCCGCGTTCGTCAAAATCCTCTACGAGTTTTTTCATGTTTCGGAACTTTTCAATGCCGACCTCCTTTGACCTCTGCGTGCCTGTTGGAACTGGTCCCACCTGCTTTTCCAATATATCCTCTCGCGATCGAGATTCAGCCTTGCGGGTCTCCGCTTCCGGAGCTCGCAAGTCCGATGTTCGTTTTGAACTGTTCTCGTCCTGGGGCCGCGTCTCCTCTGTCTCCTCAGTCGACATCTTTTGCAGCTCCTCCAAAGATGGTAATTCATCATGTGGGTCCAAGCGTTTAGCTTCAGGAATTTTTTTGATAGGTTTAATTCTTCTACTGATTTTTGGCTGATTCGTTTGCAAGGAGCTCCCTGGACCTGCCTGCCGAATCTTTCGCCAATCTTCAGCGGTCCGAGTAATATTCGTTGTCCTGATAGGATTCAAAGGTAAAGAATTTTCGTTTCCCGAGCGTTGAGAATTAGTCGAATTAGCCGAAGGCGTCTTATTGACTGCACGGCCTTGTGGCGGCTTGGAAACTCCGACTCTACAGCTAATAAAGTGGGTAAGAATTATTTTTCCGAAACTCAAGTGTTCTGCAAATAATATACTGGTCTGGGGGTTCGGACATACCAAACATGATTGCAGGTTTTGCACCTATGAGCACACTTATATCGGCCGTTTTCTACTAAACGGCTGATTAATGCCGAAGCTGCACAAGATCTGTATACGGAACTACTCACCCAATCTTTCTCTTGCTTCAACTCCAGTTTTCTTGCTTCCAGTCGCGCTAGCATGGGCTTCTGACTTCTGAAAACCTTTTTCTTCTTTTCGTAGTGGACACGGGATTTGAGTCGAAGATTTGGTCACAGACTTTGGCTGCTTGTCTAGAAACTCGCATTCAGACTCATTGCCTGATAGCGCCAAGTCTTTCGTGTTTAACCCTTCCAACACTTCCAATGAGGCGGCTTCGTCATCAGTGATTGTTTTTGGTTTCGGATAATGTTCTCTCAGGGTCCGGGGCTTCCAGCGAGTGCTTACACCGATTCCAGCTAGCTGGGTACACGCAACTTGCGTAACAATCGCTTGCGATGGCTTTACCAAGATACATTCCACGTCAAATTGCTTGGTTTCGCGGAGCAATTTCACCCTACAATCGACAAACCCGGACCTGACCTCAGACGCTGAAACTTGGAAAGAGGAATAATCGATACATACTGGATCGTTCTAAACTCGATCCATTCCTGATCAGTCGTCATAACAAGTACTGTGGCCATCAATATGTAGTTTTTCCACTTCCAAACAGGGGGCTCGCCGGTGTCAGATAATCCTACTTTGATCTCGACAGAGACATGTATGCCTTCTGGAACAACTCTCTCCGATACCGTTTCCATCGTGCAAAAGAATTTGGGCATAGAACGTGCTTGTCGGACAATCCTGGTCCCAAAAGGGGGGTTCCGATCAAGTATCTACGAGAATATCAGATAAATTCAGCAACTTTTATGAGGGAAATGAAAAGGATAAGCGATTTACCATTTCGACCCGATGATTGGATGTGCGTTGTATTTGATCAATCGTCACAATTCCTGCATCCACCAAGCGCTTGACGGACTTTTCCCCGATAGAATCGAGCTGGCGCAACACCCACGGTGAATCATCCCAAGCCTTGGCTGTAACTGATCGCAAACTTAAGAATTAAAAAACAATTGAGTCAACAAACTTATGGGAGATGAAAACCAGACAAACAAAAATGATTCACAATTCTAAACAATTCTTAACCGCAGCGTCGTGTCGCGAAATAGCCAGCGCTACAATACCTGCTTTCAATTTGTGTGTTATCAGATTAAATGATTCGATGTATGTATGTAAAACGCGCAGGGTGTGCTCCTGACAGACATTTGGAAATCCGAGGTAGATGTTGCCAAATGATGTTGACTTCCATCACTGGATTGGTGTTCTCGACCTTAACTTCAGCCAAAGGTATGCCGCCAAGGACTGCCTGTTTCGACATAGGAGTCGGATGAGCGATTATCTCAAGTTTAGACTTTACCGTTTGATTCTAGCTGACCTGAATTAAAAGCATTACCTTCAAATTTCAAACACGGTGAGCCTTTCCTCTAAATAGGAAATAATATTCAGCTGAAATTCGAAGCCTACCTTCTGCCAGGTTTGCGTAACTTTCCCAATGATAGGACACTTCAGTTCCGGGTGTGAATTAAGGGACTTGTACGCCATCCCTTCACCTATTTCGGTCGTAAATCTATTAACATGCCATTAATCCATGCAAGGTTGTCACAATGTGCTGACCAGTCCTCAGTCTCAAAGTAGAATACTCATCGGCTCCAGACACGGCCTCCAAAATGTTCCTCATGTTGGCACCGGACTTCATCCGGGCCAGACTTAGAAATGTTTTGTGCCGGAGACAAAACTTGGACATGATCTCTCCGAGCTCAGTTGGCCGAATCACTTGATCTTCATCCTCCTCGATCAAGCCATCTTGTAGTAGAAGATCCAACGCAGCTCCTGAAAAATTCTCTAACTGCTTGTCCGGCGCAACTTGATCGTCGCTAATAGAGTAATGCTTCGGGTTTTCTAAAACAGCAATTATTAAGCCAATCATATAAGATCAAAATTCATTCAGCAGAAGTAAAATCAATAAAAGGGACAATACTTTTTATCCGGACAGATAGAAATGAATTCTCAAGCCAATCAATTGCGGAGCTGCGACTTGTGATGGTCCCCATATAAATCTCGGAGTTAATATGCTCGGTGAGATTCTGTACTTGAGAAATTCAGTATCATGCAAGAATCGCTGATTTTCCGAAGGTCAGTAACAGGCAAGAAAAAAAAACACTCACCAAGTGGAGGCTTGAAAGGGGTTCAAAGTTTGGGTTAGTCATCAGGCGTTTAACAAGAGGTGAAGATAGGCAAAACAAAAGACAAACCATGATTCTAACATGGTTTCAGACTTGACTAATTTTTCGATTCGCATCTTATCATTTTGGGAAGTCATTACCACCGCCACACCCTCGTCGTCAAACTGAGGCCTTCCAGCTCTTCCCATCATCTGGATCAAATCCAATTCACTATAATCTTCGAACCCGTCTCTACTATTTGTTCCACCTCGGTAAGTTTTGGTTCCGCGAATAATCACACATCGCGCTGGAAGATTAACCCCGACTGAAAGCGTTGAAGTGGTACCTAAAATGACCAAGGTTGGAATCAGCTCTTATTGAAAATCCCCGATTCAAAAAATAAACTCACACAAGACGGAAATTTTATTTATTGTGAATAAGGTTTCAATTTGTTTCCGATCAGATTGGTCAAGACCAGCGTGATGAATTCCAATCCCTTGGGCACCAAGTTCGGTCAATTTTTTGTCACTAAACGTTCCTACGCTGAAAGAGCCGAAAAATAAGAGACAAGTTTGAACTCCAGATTTTTTTTAAGTTGTTTTTCATACCTTTTTGGAGCTTCCCATGGAAGTTTCTCCCCTTGAGTTGACATCTTTTGATAAGCTTTCGAAAGAGTCTCGGCAGCTTGCAATGAGCTTTTACGTGTGCCACAAAATACCAAAGTCCTGATTTACCAAGGAAAGTATGAGTAAAATCCAGTCAAAAGAGAAACGTAGTTAAACCGAAACATGTTACTTACGGTCTTCCAGACGAGTGGGTCGAAATATGATCCATCAGTCTGGATTCCAGGTAAGTAAAACACTCCGTCGTTGGTATATGCTGGCAAGAAACCTACCGAGGAGGAAGTCACATTGCTTACTTGAAATTTAATAAACTCATGAATTGATATTCAGTATGCTCCGGCCGACGAGTATAGCCGTATACGAATTTGGACAGTTTGACTGGTCTGTGTTCCTCGCCAAAGCTGCGAGAAGCAAAGCGATCAGCGAATCAGCAAAAAACTGCCAATCAATTTTTTGAAGTGCCGCACGAACATGAAAGTCTTCGCCGGGGCTTGGCCTGTCAATGCCTTTTCATGTTGATCGGCGACCCCACCGTCACCCATCCACTCGGCAACATCACATATATTCGGTACTGTCGCGCTGAGTGCGATCAATCTTATATCTAGTATATGCCACAAAGGCCTAGCTCAGCAATCCCACTCCCGCCTGCGGAATAAGTTTACAATCTGACGAACTAGTCCCGAGAGTTTTCATGCGTGCAACGATGACTTCGAGAACGCTACCACGTTCTTCGTTTAGCATATGAACTTCATCAATGCACACTAATCTGATTTTGTTCAAGAGCTTGGTGAATTCAAACCTATGATCAAACATCATGGCTTGTTAAATACTGATATGTCAGTGCGGTAAAAATAAATAAAAACGTTCCTACCATCTCCGAGTCATACTGTCCCACTTTTCAGGCGTGGTGATGATAAGATTTGAAAGCTTAGCATCAGCCAGGCCAGCGTTTTCGCTATCGCCCGTTAACTCGACACATTTGACTCCCAGCGAGCCAAATCGGGTGCTCCAATCTCGAAACCTCTCGGCGCACAATGACTTTGTAGGAGCCATATAGACAGCCTTCGAGATTTGGTTATACTCCAACATTCTTAAGATTGCCAATTCGAAGATGACCGTTTTTCCGCTTCCTGTGGGAGCGTTTGTCAAAACATTGTGATTGGTGTTATAGACCTATCAAACCACACAACCAACATCAGTTCTGTATGAACAATTTGTGGCTTCGAAAGACTTAATGCCCACAGTTGAGAAACATTCGCTCTGTACACTATTGAAGTGGCTGAAACCGAAGAAGCTGGTATAATTCTCGGCTGACAAGAGGGTAACCGGCGAGTAGATTGCATAAGGATTCAGCAGAATCTCAAATGTGGGGGCATGTTATGACTCATCAACCTGATTGCTACTTACGCAATGTGGTAACAGGGATTAATTTTGCTCGTGATTGATTCGAAACACCACCAGCACGAGAATCGGCTGGGTGGTAAAGATTCTCCTGGTGAATTGGATCGACCGTGGAGTGCTCTGAACCAATATCCAAGGTAGATAAATAGATGAGATTGTACACTTGTAAGCTGATTATCTCACCCCGCTCATCAGAGGCCAGCTCTGGTTCAGCTAATTGAAACATGGACAGAGGTTTTGATTGGGAACGCTGTGAAACTGACCCGGGTGAATGGATGGATTGCGGTTGAACGAGTACCTACTCGATTGTGGGAAGGGTGAATAGGCCTTATCAGAAGGAGTCTGTCGATCGTTACTTTTGAAGGACTGGCTTTGAGCCTGATGGGATAGGTATTCCTGGTTCTGATCGATATCATCCACCAAATCATTGAGACCACCTTGGTCCAAACCATCATCAAAGTAATCACTCAGGCTTTCAGATTGGCTTGGGGACTTGAACAATGGGTACTGTTCCGTGGATCTACAGAATATAACGGATTGATAGAGGTTCCTAACTTGATAAGTCAGTAGATTCACTTACCCATAACGATCAGGATAATGTGACATTATGTCCTGTTAATCAGTATTTTTGAAAGGTTTAAAAAAAAGGGTTGCTAATAAAAACCAGCAAGTTGAATCGGGAGTTTTTGTTTTTTTTGACTGGATGAAGGAAGTTCCGCAATAGTGTTTTCAAAGGTTTATCGAATCGACGTTATCTTATAATTCTCTGTTAGGAAGAAATTTTGGTGGGATGGTCAACAGGACATCATTATAAGGGGATATTGACAACTCGGACGCAGGACAAAAAAAAAAAGAGTCATGTAAATATGTAACTGAGATGTACAAATATTTATTTATTTATTTATAAGCCAACTCTTAAACTAAACCAAAGGTTAACCGAAACATAAATAATTATTTATTGTCGATCTAGAATTCATCAGACTCCAGAATCTCCCAACCGAACATTAAGGCTCATGTAAATATATAAATCTCTCGACTCTTTTTTGACCTATCATCACAACAAACACATCATCATTCATGATATATGTACTTCGGCACGAGTTTTAAGAGATGTGATTAGACGTCCGGCCGTATAACTTAGAGATTTATGACTTCCCGACCCGTAGGCGTCAAGACATTTGAGGGAGTGTATCTATAATTAAATGGTGGACCCATTGATAAGGTATAGCAGGATGTCAGAACAGGACCATAATAAAAAAACATTTTGCTATTGCCGCATGTGAGCTGGCTGCGATTAAAAAAGTACGACTACAATGTGGCAAGCAAAAACTTTCTCCCACATTCAATAATGGTCTTCCAAATGATTCAAGTGCTTCCGCGGGAAAAAGTTTGGTTTAAGATATCATCGTTCGATCTTGTTAATAAAGATTCTAAAAAAGAACGTGGAATGATGACAAGGCTGTTATAGACACACGCACAAAAAAAAAAAAGTTCAATAGGTAACAATGGTATAAACAATGGTATGAGCAATCGAGTCGAGGTTTCCTCTTGTGTTTGAAATGCAGAGACAACAAGCGTATGCAGGTATGTACATAAGATTTGCTTGAATACGTGAAAAAAAACAAGTTGCGTGATAAATAACAACAACAAAAAAGAAGAGATTAATAGTCCCCTTAGCCAAATAGCAATGAAAAAAACGACGAAAAAAAAAAAAAAACGATGAAAGCGCAAAGAAAAAAAAAATGAGAAAAAAAACCCCAAGTAAGAGAGAAAGAACCAAAAAAAAAAGGAAAAGAAACGGGCAACAGTAGTAGTGAGTGAGATATGAAGGGGTTTTTTAAAAAATGTTGCAAACTGATTCAAGTAGAATCACCTTAGCAAAAGCCATATTACTAAGGAACAAATGATGAATTTCGAACTCCTCCTGACGACATGGTACCTACACGGTTTAGATTTTAGGGAGAAAAGGTGCGAGTAAAACAGACATTAGAGTAGTGTTGAGAAGGGGACTAAAGAAACAAGACAAACCCGAGAGTGGAATCCTTGCTTGAGCGGATACGGCTCTTCGAATCGGCGCGCTCGGATCAGCAGGATCAGGGTCTTGAGTGGAACCGCGGGGTCTGGAAGAGTGGGGTGGATGTTGTTTGATGGAACGATCCTCGCGTTCGGAGAAGTGGCGCTCGATATGACGACGAGGTAGGGTAGGTTCTTGCTGATTGAGGGAAGGTTCCTCCAGCTGTTTCCTCCGTCGTCCGTAGGGGTTTGTCGACAAGGATGGGATTCTTTTGAGTGTCAATGGGGCTTCGTGAGGTGACGAGAGAGGGTTGGAACGGCGAAGGGAGGTTTCGGAGCCCCTGGACACGTCTGGTTTGAGTGCCAATGGGACTGTGTTAGGTGACGAAAGATAATTGAGCGAACGGTGAAGTGGGTTTTCGACGGCTCGGGCACCAGAGCTACCGGATCTTGATCTACTACCGAATGAGGAAGAGGATGTGGTCTTAGAAGTCGAAGATGTGGCGGACATTGCAACAGAAGTAGGGCCCTGTGAGGTGACGGTGTGGGCGCGTAGTCGACTGGTATGGCTAGATGATCTACCTAATGTCGCTGGAGGGAGTCGTCTCGGAAGAGGTATATTGTTCTCAGGCGATCTACCTGACGGTGTGTCCCGGAAACTGGAGCTGATGGGTGTGAATGTTGGATTGTGTTGGGCGCTTGTGGGAAAGAAGTAATCCTCGTCATCATCTTCCTCAAAGATCACTGAGAAAGGCTTGCAATGTTCATCTCCATTTTCTGAGAGCGAGCCGTGGGCGGGCGTGGAATCAAGGAACTCTTGGCTTCTCATCGGTAGGGGCTCGGTGATTGATTCCAAGTAGCCCATCTGTGTAGACGGGGCCGGCGACTCACGGCCATCCAGGCCGGCAGGTGTTGGTGTTGTACTTCGGCGGATGAATCCTAATTTGGAGCTAGCTCTGCTGAGCTTGGAGTTGGGCAGAGGTGACATGGCGGCTGCTCGGGCAGATGCGTACTGCGCCACAGCATCATCAGGTGAAACATGGAGCTCCCCAGTTGATTCAATACAGCCCATCTGCGTCGACGGGGCCGGCGACTGACGGCCATCTAGGAAGACAGGTGTTGGTGTTATACTTCTTGGACCAATAAATCTGGAGCTAGATCCACTATAGTTCAACTTGGGCACAGGGGACATGGCGGCTGCTCGGGCGGATGCATATTGGGCGACTGCATCGTCAGGCGAAACATCACCGTATGGGGTGGTAGCCCTCACGAGAGTTTCGGTGGCCTGCTGATCTTCATAACCATGACCGTCACTCCGGCAGGGTAGTTGAAGATCATCCCTTTCTACTTTTGCGCTCGGTTTTGAGCTGGGCAGAGGGGAGATGGCAGCTGCTGCTCGAGAAGATGCGTATTGCGCGAAAGCGTCATCTGGCGAGACCTCAATAGAGGGATTGTTGGTCCTGACAAGGGTTTTGGTGTTCTGGTCATCCTCATAGCTGTGAGCATCCTTCTGCCAGGGATCAAGCCTTTCTGATTTTCCGCGTAGAGAGGTGCTTCTTTGGGGTAGAGATAGTGACTCGATTTCCCGAGGTTCTGGGTTGGCATCAATGGTCTCAGAGTCTTCGGACCCTTGATCACGTCGGGAGGCTGTGCGTCGAGGAGGGTAAGTCCTAGTGCTTGAGGATATGGTGGGATCCATAAAGGAGGATTGCTTGTCTTCATTGAACGGTAGGAACAGGATATCATTACTTTTGTGGGAGAAACAGTGTTGTATTAAATATTCAGTCACGATTTAACCCTTCACCAACCGATGAAATGTCTACTCACAAGCTCGATAGTTTCTCGCCAGAGTCAGCCCGCTCGTGAGCAAACCTGAGAGGTAGTTTTGGAACAGGCGGTACGAATCTGTTGGGCTGAACTACGTGATCTTCTATTCTCAAGTTGGCACCCTCAGCGGCTTGAAGATGTCTTCGGGCTCTAGAGTTTGAAGGCATGTCAAGGTTATGTTGCAGATTGGATTGGTAATTATGTTCGTCAAGTTCTTCCTGAGCTAGATCCATCATTGTGAACCGGTTTGAGTTCCTTTTTCCAATCTTGGGCATCATGGATGATAGGCTGACGACGGAGATAACCTTAGACTTTCTAGCAGCCAGATCCCATAGACCTTCACGGGTCATTTGCCGACTGGATAGGTCGGATCAAGGCCTGGTTAGGATAGATCATAGTAGGAACTGATAGATGGGTAAGAGAACACTTACGAGAATTCATAGAATGGATCATCACCAGAGAAATTGCCAGATGATGTGATCTCAGCAACTAGAACACTATCTCTTGGTGGACGATCAAACATGTTGCGAGGTCTGAGTTCACCAGCCTTGTCAATACTGTAGACCGAGTTGTTTGGTTGATGACGACCTCTAGGTGAGCTAGAGTTGAGGACCATGATAGACTTTCTGGTAAATGATTTGAATTCTTTGGTTGTGATTGGAATCTTGCACTCTGTTACTAAGGCTTGTTCCTGTTCGACTTGCTCCTGAGCCTTACGTTGTTCCTCTACTCGCATACGAAACTCTTTCCGTGCTTGATAGCTTAGCGTGAATCCAGCAACTGTGAGCTGATTGTTGAGAGAAGGAAAGATTAGTTAGAAGCTGATGAGATTGATGGTTACAGATGAGAGACTTACGCCTATGAAAAACAGAATGAAGAGCCATACAAGCATGGCTAGCCAGGGTAGTACGATGAAATGCCGACCAGGTAGTTGAGCAACTGAAGTGCCAGTGGTACCAGCTTGGGAATCAAGCTTAACAGGTGTTGTATGATGAAAATGAAAGATATCTCGTGTTTCCAAGCTAGTATAGATTAAAGAGGCATCATGGGATGAGCAAGGTGGTGGTATTATAAGCTTGAGTCAGATCCTACCCACATGGACTGGCTAGCTCCCGGATCATCCTCTGGTACGGTAGGCGAAGGAGAAAGATCCTGACGGTGAAGGTGTTGGCGATGGGTGGGGTGATGATGGTTGTGGATAGAGTGAAGGAATCTTCGGAGACGAGATGGGCTTGAGATACTATTGACGAGGTCAGGATGAGAGTTGGGTTTGATTGGAGGGAGTGGGTAAGAGGTGGTCGAGTCTTGGTTGGGTGAATGTTGACTAGTCATTCTGGTTTTGAGGATGATGAGGGATTGAAAGGAAAGAAGAGTAGGAGCCAATGGCCAGAGTGAGAGTTGAACCAGTCGTGAGATGATATGATAGGCCTACGAGGGCAAGAGAGAGAGAGAGAGATAATAATAAAAGAAAGAAAAAAAAAGAAGAAGCGTTTAAGAGATTTTGAAGGAGCGTGTGAATGAGTGATGGGATGTGGGCAAGGAGAGAGATGTGAGCCGTGCCAGCAGATAAAAGAAAGAGGTCAGTGTTGCCGGAGAAGGAAGATGTTATACTTATTTAGGTAGATGAGTTGAAAAGTGTGAAGTTTTAGAAATTAAAACTGGGGGGGAAAGAGATTGTTGAAGATGGCCTGGGTAAACGTAAGAGAGTTGTGAAGGAGTCTGATTGGCGTGAGAGAGAGAGAGTTACAAAAGGGGAGATTTCCCCGACAAAGGAAAAAAAAAAGAAAAGAAACTTACTGAGTTTAATATGTATCTTTATAATACCAGATTGGTAATATTTATTATTATGAGTCTTTTTAAATTCAAATGACATAAAAACAAAAAAGAACAAAAGTTTTATAATTAATTAGTTCCGGTTCAGTTTTAAAATCTTTGTGACTGGTCAAGCAGCACAGACAGTTCTTTTATAAAAATTCAATCTTACTCTAACCATATATGTACTACATATCATATCATCATATCCACATCTTAACACAGACTCAGTTCAGCTGATCTACAAAAAAAAAAAAAAAACCCATTTCACTGTACTTTTCCTAAGATTCATAAATAAGTAAGTAGTTGAGCCTCTGTGGTGAAGACTCTATAGAGACAGCGGTTGTGAGCTAAGGAGGCTAAGAGAAGAGATGAATATGAGGAGGCTAACGATCGATAGGAATAACAAAGAATAGGGTGTCGAGTACATAAAACGTATACTTTCAACAATCTTGAGACGTATCATGTATCTCGGCTGTCTTAAACATTAGCTGCCACTAGTAGTAGTCATACATAAAGATTTATGTAACTGGGAAACGAATATTCTGATTTGAGTGGAGGAACTTTTACCTTGGCATGACACCAGGCGGCTGATAACAACGAAGTGAGATTGGAAGATTTCTTTCCTAAACAATGTGTGATAAGTACACTCACTCACTCCAAGGCAATCAAAGTTATAGAGTGTACAAGTTCAAAGTTGGTCGATGAAAAAAAAAGTTTAACTACACAAAAGGTACAAAGTCTTTTTATTTTGTTTTCAATTTATTTGGTCTTGGAGATAAACATGACAAACATTTTCAAGAATCGCTCCCGTTAAAAAAATAAGTGTAGAGGAGTGAGTAGCAGAAAGGAAATTGGCCAGGTAGTTTATTTATCATTAATCTTTCCATGTCCTTCCAACACTACTTCATCTCTACTGAATCAACCGTTCGTGTTCATGTTAACTCCCCGGTTGATATTTTTGGAAGGCAAGTTTAACATCATCGATTCCAAATTCAAACTTAGGAATTCCACCTTTATCATTACCACCAGACGCCCCACTGTCAGTCGGATTAGCGTAACATTTCTCCAAGAGCGCTTGCCAATCGCCGATCAATCTGATCAATTCCTTTTCACAGGCCTTCCAGACCGTCTCCACGACTACCGAATTCTCAGCAGATGGATTGGCAACATCTGAGAAGTGTTTGTCGACCCGTTTGCTTAAGGTTTCAATAGATTTCTTAATGTCCTTTTTGTCTTGGGTCGAGATCACTCGTTTGAGTGATACCTTGGTGTATTGACTATGTTGAGGGATTTGACTAGGTTCGGTAGTTCGTAAGAGTTCATCTATACCCTGGAAATAGTCCTGTTGACCCAAATGAACTTTATCAGTCTAGACATTTGCTAGGTTGAGAGTTCCATTTTTGGAAAAATGGTTAAAGTACTAACAATAAATCGAGCCAGCGGTCGTCGAAGTACCAGTCGTATATATAAAGCCAAGTTATGATCGTACTGCTCTTTAGCTTTCTCTAATGAGGCTTTCAAGGCCGGTGCATTGATCTTGGACACAGTTGTCACAAAGTGATGCATGTTTTCTAACGATGGCAAACAGAGCTTTCTTAAGAAAAACTGAAACAGAGATTTCAGATCAAATCACCTTACCTATGATAAGCGTATGATAGTTTAGTCGATCCTTATCACGATCTTCCTGATTACCACCGCCATGATTTGCTGCAGGATCTCCCTCACTTTTAGCCATTGTTTGTAGAGCCTCAAACATAGACTGACTGATCTGTTCATAGAGCTGATCCACTAGTTTTCGTGTCGGACAATCAGCCGTTTCTCCAAATTCCATTTGGCGCTCCACCCTCAAGACAAAATCAGGAAACGTAGATATGAAGGAGACAACCCCCTTCCGTTTCTTGACGGTCAATCTTGTTGTCTCGATCGCCTTTAATTGTTCTTTGATATTTTGCTCGAAAATGTTCAGCGACCTCTTTTGCAGAGATTCCAATATCACGTTGAGAAATTCACTCCGCACAAGGATATCTGATCCAATGACTAAATCTAGCGCCATCATTACACTAATAATCTGCCTAAAAAATGATTTTTCGTTCAGTTGGTGGAATGAAAAAAAAAAAAAAAAAAAAACAATCAAATGCGCTAATCTTACATGGGATCCGCAGCAACCATTGCTTCGACCCATTCCTTCATCTCACCAGGTAAGAATCCAAAGATCAGATCCATGACGCTTAGGATATCATTGAATTTGCTGTTGATCATCGCCGTCTGCATAAGGTTGACGGCCGCGCGCTTGAAATAGCCTTCCAAGCCAGAATAGCCGGCGTAAGTAACCAAGCCATCTCCGTCTTCCGATCCGGAATGCACGTGTAAGAAATCGATGACGAAATTTTGTTCGCGCTGTACGTGAGGGATCAGCTGGGTCAAAAACTTATGTAGCGCTTCACCAGCCGTCAAAACATCGGTTGAATTGTTGACATCTTTCTTATCTCGCTTCTCAAACTTTGAGAGGGGATTTCGAGCGACCATCAGTTTTGGAGTCGTTGGAGAAAGCTGGGCTGCAAAAGCTGAGAGAGGCAAACCAAGGTTCATGTGCGATCAAGGCGTGGATTTCTTCTTCAATAGCCTTAGCACTCACTAGCTTCAAGTTCTTCTTCGTTGGGTTTCCGAACTTTGTTACGAAACATAGATGTTATTTCCAATATTTCCGTTTTGTGTAGTTCACTGGCAGTCGTGAAGTAAGACTTTGATGAATTTGTTAGTGTTCTACACTCTACAAACACTCTACAAAGCTGTAGGAGTGTCGAAAATAGATTACTCAACTGCGCATAGTTGTTGGTACCTGGCCGCATCAATCTCTTTGGTAAAAAGTGTCAGGCCACAGTACCGCTCTAAATACTTCTCCATGGATGAATGCGAAGGCAGCTTCAACTCATTTTTTAACTTGATATTATTTTTATCATTCAATATCAATCCAGCCTGATGATTCCACAAGTGTTGTCAGATCATGAAAAGCCAAGGGGTATCAATGTATTACATTTCGACGAGGGATTGGAAATGACGAACTGACCTGATATTTGAACATCACAATAAGGAATTCATAAACACGTTTACAGAACTGCTGAGCATTTCTTTTGTATTGCTCCACCTTATCATCCGAAGCAGCAGCCACAGCGGCGACGTTGTTCATGTCTCTGACAGACAAAATGGCCTTGTAAAGACTGGTTGCGGTCTTCTCAAGCTGGTCAATTCCTTTTTGGCTGTCGAGAGGTTCTTGGGTAAGTGCATCGAGGGCAGTATCAGGAATGCGAATAGTTTGCTAATGAAAATGACAACATCACTAAGTCATCCCGGCGGTTATTTTGTGAAGACCGTGTACGGACCATTATATCTTCAATCTCTTCCAGCAGAACTCGTTGGTTTGATATTTGCACTTGTAAACCCCGGTTTTGACTTTCAATATGGACGACATCATCATCAACCATCTTCGATTGGCCCGCCATAGATTGTGAAGGAGAATTATATGGTCAGTGCAGATAATACTGCGAACAGACCCAGACAACTTACATTTAGCTGGGTACGATAAAGACTCAATAATGCCTCCATCTTGTCTAATTCAGCTAAGCTCTCGTCAAGATGTGTAACAATCGTTCCGACCCGATCATCGTTTTCAATAATAGCATGGATTTCAGCTAGCTCTAGGGCTTTCAATTCTGTCATGAGCTGATCTTCGATCTGGCTAACAGACTCAGCTGTACCATTTGAAGAGATTGCACGCCATTGGAATCCCTCTAGAATTTCTTCTACATTGGACAGTACAACCGGTATGGCAAGATCTGATTCATCTGACGGGTTTACAGCTTTTCTTTGATCAGAGGTTACGAAAGGTGCATGTGGTTTTTCTGTCAAGAGAGATTCACGAGAGCGATATGCGCTTTTGGTGGGTGGTGGTCGTGCTGGTTTTGAAACAGCGACTGAGGAAGTAAGATCTTGTTCTTCGTCAGCAATGGAGTGTCGAGAAGGCTCCAATGTTTCAGCAGTCGACGGCCGTGGTTCCTTAGTTGGGTACCTGTCCTGACTCGGTCTTAGAGGTGAACTGATTATTCGATTGACAGCAGGACTATCTGGAGCTGTCGGAGTAGTCCGAGAGTGTGAGCGATGGTTCAATGTCAGGCCAGCCATCGATATTTTCGGTCGAGTAACCTTGCGGGGTGAGCCAGGTGAGCCGAAGATGCGAGTCTCATCTTCACCTGAGGTTCGAGATTGTGTTACAGAAAGCTGAGGGCTGGGCATGGATGATTCAATTCCGGAGGAGGGGTGGGGGGCATGGTGTGCCCGACGCGATGATTCGACATGAGAAATGGGAGCAGGGCTGCCAGTATTGGTGAAGTTTGTGGCAATCGATGGGGCCGGGGTAGCGTAAGATGGAGCACCACGGGAGGACAGAGGAGTGGAAGGAGATGAAGATTGGAAAGATGTTTGAGGGGTAGGTGAAGGGCGAAGGGTTGTTGAAGGCTTTAGAGGGTTGGGCGAAGTGAGCGGATTGACTGGCCTACCCCTAGCTCCAGTGGCGTGAGAAGGCTGGGCCGAAGTAATAGGAGACGAGGGTATAGGGTTAGAATAGGCTGGGGTAGCTGAAGTGGGGAAAAATGGGAAAAAGGAGTCTAGATCAGCTGATTCATAGATCTGACAGTGCCGGTCGAGGAAGGAAGGGCCCACATGGATGTGATTTAAATCAAAAAAAAAATACTCACAGTAGTCTGCGTTTGGAAGCCCAATCAGCTGAGGCAATTCACCCTTAGAGTATTGCTTGAACGATCTAACGAGCACATCGACGAATTTGTTTCTTTCATTAACATTCTCAGCAAGCCAAGTATAAGCCCTTTGGCCGATAATCAAGCGGAACGTGGATTCCTATGCGAAAAGTTTTCTTGGGAGATCAGCGTTGGATGAAATAGAGCAGCGGACGGTGTGAGATCGATTCAATAGCCAGACTAACATCAAGCACCTCAACGGTTCGAAGATCAATGATATCCCAAGTTTTTCCGATCGAAAATGATCCATTGGTATTGCGCTTTGATTTATGGAGAAAAACACGAGCAGTAGCACCAACTAAGGAAACAGAGTACCGTCAGGAGGAAAAGCAAATGATCATAAAACAACAGATGTCACAAAGCCATTGTAGCCGAGAGGATAGACCACAAACCAGCCAGTAGAATATACCTCGGCTTTCGTTCACCGGTAGCTGAAACGTCCTCCCAAGTCTTACAATGAGAAATATACGTCTGACCGGCTGGATGGATTAAGCAAAAGGCGATTAGCTGGGATGTTATCTGTAACCAGACTGTCTGACGTGACTCACTTTGTCCGGCACTACCCTTCGAATAAGGCGAGAATAGAGAATTGATTATTGAGGAGCGAATGACATCGATATCCGACATTGAGGAGAGGTTGACGCGAGAAGAGTCGGGCGCTCCAGAGTCGAGGGGCCGGGATCGAACGTCGCTGTTGACCAGACCGCATACATGCATCCAGTAGAAGCATATGACATCATGACAGTCCCACCACTACATCTTCATACCATCAACCCTGTATTTTCAAACTTGAAGGACAGAGTTGTTCGGATTGCTCGAACACCGAATAAGAAATACTGTATAGCTTCCCAGATTCAAAACCAGCAAGACCTTATATGTTGAACGGGCCTTACTACACACAACACGAGTGACACGCGATTGTTCGGGGGCCCAGGACGGCGTCGAACACGCTTCTTATATGTATTTGATTACAAATTAAATAAAATTTGATCCTGAAGGGTGTGTATAGCTCCTATCATAAGCTATTTCATCTGGTTTCCATCATCAGAGGTTTTCAAAATTCAGTTTCATAGAATCATAAAATCATAAACTCATAACATGTCCTAGGCATACTCTGGAAGAGTATCATAAAGACTGACCTAACTGTAAGATATAAAAAAATACTGTATTCATAGTTCAATTCCTAAACTAAACTAGAATATTTTTTCACAATTGAAATATCCATGTAAAATTAGGTGGGATATCTCACTCAAATCACCACTAAATCAAAGGTACTTAGTAAGAGAAAGATAGCCACATAAGATATGGATTAAAAGTATTGTCATAAGAGCAGAGAGAAAATAATTCTAGTAGAATAAATGTAAGAATAATACATTTAGTTGGATAATAATTAAGTCAACTAAGTGGTTGATAATTTAAGTGAAGTGGCCCATGATGTGATTGGTTATACATACATGTAATGAGACAATGGGTACACAGAGAATACTTGACTCTATTCAAAACAACCCCTATTTTGTCTCTCATCAAATAATAGTGCATCTTCATTGTGATACATTAGATCAGAATCCACAACAAAATTGGTTCTAGAATCTCCTACTAGGAAATTCTAGAATATTAAAGGAGGCCATTTCCTGGCCTTGGATTTGATCCTCATTGTATTCACCCAGTACCACTTTAGTAATTACCTTGAATATTCTCTTCCTAGTTTCAGATTAGTATTTTCCCTTTATCCAACCCAAATTTACTTGAGTAGTATTTTCCCTTTATCCAACCCACCTTTATTCACTGGAATACTTCTCAAGTATGATGAATGGATGAGTGTGAAAACTGAGGACAGCAGGCACAGAGTGGTGATGGTGTTTGAGGTTTGTAGAAGGATAGTGAAAGTTCCTTCCATGACTGCTGCCTCAGGTATTCTACATACAACATGTGACATGAGAGTGAAATCTGAGAGACATCTAGGAAGCAGAGTAATGAAAGAGATAAACAAAATGGATAACTCAAAAAGTACCCTGAGAGCTCCCCTTCCCTAGCCTTGAACTGTTCTTTATATAACATTTTCTGAAAGAATATTACACACTGCCATAATAATTGCCTAGGTTGAATTCATCACAGTTAAACATGGATGCACCCACACCAGGGGAGAATTTCCAGCACCTTCCTGTCAGGTGCCATCAAATATTTCACTTGCAAGGGTTTTTTCTGAAGGGTTTCCAATTTTGGTAACACCGGATATCCAATGCATATTTCTGCCTTTAAAAATATGTGGAATTATTCCCAAAGTATGATATGTATATTGGTGATGATTTATTGAGGACTTTTGTGGAACTTACATTTATGTCTCACTGAAGTGTATCATATAATTTACTTTTCATCTCATCATGACTTGAGATTATCCAGAGAAATTATCAAAAAATGTTCAGCCCAAAAAAAGCATGTTTGGACTTGAAAAAAAGTCAGTGTTTCACACAAATGAATGCAAGTACATTCGTGCTCCCAAGGATCTTTGTAGAATTTAATCCCCCTTGAGTTCCAGATGAGTAAACATCCAGAAAAAAAACATGTGTGGACTTGAACAAATGCCAGTGTGTCATGTGAATGTATGCGCTTTGTGGAACTACTCAAAGACAGAATAGAGCTTGGAAAGGAAATGGACAACTACACTAGTGCTAATGTAAGTTATACCAAGGGTGCTGATGTAAAGCTGCATACCTGAATAATGCTAAGGGGATGAGAGTAACACTAGGAATAAAATTTTCTCAACATTTTAAATCATTTTAAAATATCTTAAGGGGTATAGAGCTTAATGTGACTAACAGTTTTTTTTTAAAAATGATTGGTTGAAATTTCATGATTTTTGGACTGAATTTATTTCCAAACACCTTCACATCTGGCTTTCAAGATATTCAGGGAGTTTTTAAATGGTTTCCTACACTTTAGAGGGTGAAGAATTCATTGGAAACAAATACTGATTATGAAAGTAACTTGTTATTAGATTTCATGACAAATAAATGGAAATATAGGAAAATAGACAAATAACTATTCAACGTCAACAATCTTATTAATCCTGGCCAATCTTCTTATTGGAGGGAAAAGAAATTTTTCCCCAAGGTCCAAATTGGGCTGAATCCACTCTTTCCATACCAGAGCTTCCTCTTCAGCCCAATGTTGCCAATATGGATCAATCCTAGGGGAAGGCCATATTTCAGCCTTAAACGTCAAGCTGATGAGATGAAGAAGACTGGGAATGAGTATGAGACATATGGGAGAGTGGGTGGTGGGTGAAGAAGAGAGAGGAAGATAAATGGTGGGCATTATGCCAGAAAACAAGACCATAGGTCTGTTATAAGTGTCAGCCATCAAGTATCCATGAGCAGGGAAGATCATCCAATCCTTCAGTGGGGCCTGTGCTTTTCCATCCCAAGAGAGTGCATTGATTTGATCCTTGTGATTTGAGCCCCGTATGTTTTTTACCATCAGGTGGTTTGAATCAAAAGGGTTTGATTTGAGTTCTTCTTTCATTTCCTTGCAAATATTCATCCATTTGTCTGAGGAACGTCCCATGCTGACCGCAGCGGCTCAAAATCCACAATTCCCATTGCCTTTGACATTGGTAACTGTAGAGAGATTTTGGATGGCTTCTTTGGGATGAATGTGGTCTTTGTACTTGTACTGAAGGATAAATTGACAAAAGATTAATTGTATATAAAAGGAACACTAAATAGAAGGAAATTACTAACCAAATCAATAGCCACATTATTGTAAGTACTCCAACTGAGTGCCTCAGACATATAGGTTTCAGGATTAGAAATGGAGCTGGCAGTCATTGGGGTCTGTGAAAGAGGTCACCACTAAGGTCAGAATTAAATATCTCTCCAAAAAAAATAGAGAAACTCACATCAAAAGGCCTATAAGCATCATTTTCTTTCAAGGAGTATTCATCTGTCTTGTTCCGTTTAACTGATTCAAATTTAACTTGTTTGAGAATTTTTCCAGACCTCTGATGTATCAAAAAATCATTTAACTTCAGTATAATTTACTCAAGATGGAAATAAAAACACTTACAGTCTTCAAATTTCCTCCTTCATCATCTGAGTCCTGTTGAATAATTTCATTGACCTCTGGAAGTTCTCCACTTGATTCTGACTCCTCCTGACTTTCCTCTTCTGTTGACACGGCCTAGAAAATAAGAAGAATTAGATGTGATATGTGACTAAATAATCAAGATGAATGATTACCTCTGATTCCACAGAATAATCCCTCTTCTTAGGCCTACCACGTCCTTTTGTCTTTGCCAAAGGGTCCTACAAGTCCACCAGAAATCAATTTTTTTTAAAAAATAAAGGGCATTAATAAAAAAAACCCCGGGTTTTCTGCGTTTACACCCGGTTTTACGCAGCGGCAATGTAAAGTTTGCTGCGCAGTACACCTGGTTTTCCGCGTTTACACCCGGTTTTTTTAATTATTTTTTTGCAGGCGGATTTTATTTTTTTCTCAACATTTTAAAATTGTTTAATATACTTCCAGGGGTGTAGAAATTTATGTTCTTTTTTATTTTCCAAAAAAACAATGTCTTCAGTTTTTTTTGCCCATACACCCGATTTTTTCAAAAAGAAATCCCCACGGCTCAATTTTCAGGATTTATCAAAATTTTAAATCTTTGTAAAACACTTTAAGGGGTGAGAATTTAATGTGACAAACAGTTTATTCTTAAACTCACTGGTTGTTTTTTTTATGATTTTTGGACAGAATTTATTTCTAAACACCTTCACATCTGGCTTTCAAGATATTCAGGGAGTTTTTACATTGTTTCATACGCTTTAGAGGGTGAAGAATTCATTGGAAAGAAATACTGATCATAAGATTGACTTCTTATCAGAATAAAATTGAATTGTTATCAGGATAAAATGGAAATATAGGAAAATGGACAAATAACTATTCAACATCAACAATCTTATTAATCTGGGAAGACTTGTTTAATTTCTTTGATTAGGGCAGCCTTGTTTTTGGTGACTAGTAAGGATGGAGATTGATTGTCCATTGAGATGCAAAGCTGATCCAAGGCCCAAGAGTAGTTGGCTATTTTCTCAGCAGAAAGGAAACAGAAAGCCAAGGAGAAAGATTTGTTTGAAGAGTCAATACCTGTAGAAACTGTAAAATGGAGATGTGTCTGGTGAGATTCGAACTCACAACCTCAGCTGAGCTGAGACACATGCTAGAGTGCTGCCTTTACCAACTAGGCTACAGATGCTTGTGACTGCCAGGGTGTTGGTTGGTAGTGCTCATGGTTCAGCTGGTGATACATCATGGTAGCAGACTAACAGGCAACTCAACACCCCCCCTTGCTACATGATGTGGAGAGTGGGGATTGAACCCAAGAGGTATGGGGATTAGACCCATTAAGTGTGGGGATGTGACCCAGTAAGTGTGGGGATGTGACCCAAGGAAGTATGGGGATTTGGACCCATGTAGGTGTGGCCGCTGTGGGAATTGAACCCGGGACCTTGATGTAGGCTTAGAGGGGTTTTGGTCTTACATGAAGCATTCACATCTTCATTCAGTCTCTTATGTAAGCGAGTAGCGCTTAGGTAGAATCTGGGCTCATAACCTGTAGAAACTGTAAAATGGAGATGTGTCTGGTGAGATTCGAACTCACAACCTCAGCTGAGCTGAGACACATGCTAGAGTGCTGCCTTTACCAACTAGGCTACAGATGCTTGTGACTGCCAGGGTGTTGGTTGGTAGTGCTCATGGTTCAGCTGGTGATACATCATGGTAGCAGACTAACAGGCAACTCAACAATACCAACTACGTGAAGAAGGGGAATTTTAAACTTGTTGGTTTTGTATGTGCAATCAAGGAGGATAGTAGTGGGAAATTTTTTGGCCAAGTCAAGGGATTTCTGATGAGCAAAGAACAAAGAGGTCATGTGGCCTTTGGAGGTATCAATCGTGTGGTAGAATTCATGATGGCGGATTTCATGAACAAGAGCCTCAATGGGTGTACGTCCTTCAAGTTGGGTGGATCTCAAGAGGTTACAATGATTGTAGATGGTGTTGAGGGTGACAGAGGAAGGGGCATTGGTGTCTTGCAATAAGGCAGTATTAATAGTTAACGGACAAACTCCAGAATGGGTTAATTGGGTGACAGTGGTTTTTTGATCATCAGTTAATCGGCGATGGATGGCATGGATTGAAGGATCTTCAGAAGCTGGGTGGTTGTGGGTAGGATCTTTAATCTTGATTTGGAAGTAGCCTTTCTTCTTATAGAAGTTTCCAGTAAGTTTGAAAGGAAAGGCAATCTTCTTGGTCTTCCCCAATTGAGTACCATCTTTGGGCTGAAAAACCCCAGATCTGTCACATTGATAAGTGGATCTGTTCTCCCCATTTTCAGTGGAGGAATGGGTTATGCAGAGGGCATAGCTATGCTTCTTGGCCCAAGTTTGAACAGAGTTATGCATTTCCTCCTTTGTTTGATATTTTAACTCAGGAGGAGGAGCAAGGTTGGGTACTTCGGGAGTGGTGGCGTCATCTTTGGCAAGGAGGGGGTTGATGTGAGACATGATGGATTTTTGGGTTTTTTTGGATTGGGGGAAAGGTTGAAAAGCTTTGTGGGGTATGGAATATCTTGAGGTGGTGTGGAGAGGGGAAAAAGAGAAGTTTTTTGGTGTTATTTTTAGTGGGTTTGGGTGTAAAATGGATGAGGAGTAGTGGTGGAATTGAAAATGGGTGGTGGGAGGAGTTGAGAAAATTTGGGAGAAAAAAAAAGTTAAATTGGGGACTTGGGTTGCAGAGAGGAGGAAAAACGGGGAATTTTGGTGTTTTTTTATGTGGATCGGTTGAGTGGTTGATGAGTTACGGGAGGTTGATGATTTAGGGGGGTGGTGTTGGTTTTTGATTGTGGTGAGTGGTTTTTGATGTGGTTGATGTTGGATGTTGAGTGAGGATGGCTGGGGAGTCTGTGCACATCAAATGTCACCCTCCATATGCATATTGAATAAAATCTCAAAATTAAATAAAACCGGGTGTGCGCGCAGAAAACCGGGTTTCTGCGCAGCCACATCTGCGCAGAAAACCGGGTGTAAACACGGAGAAACTGGGTTTTTTATTAATGCCCAAAATGAAAAAATAAAAAATAAAAAATAAAAAAATAAAAAATAAAAAATAAAAAATAAAAAATAAAAAATAAAAAATAAAAAATAAAAAATAAAAAAAAAAAAATAAAAAATAAAAAATAAAAAATAAAAAATAAAAAATAAAAAATAAAAAAAAAAAAAATAAAAAATAAAAAATAAAAAATAAAAAATAAAAAATAAAAAAAATAAAAAATAAAAAATAAAAAAAGTTCAAAAAAATTCAATAAAAAAAAAATCAAATCAAAAAAAAAATCAAAATAAAAAAATCAAAATCATTCACAACAAATTAAGAACTACAAAGAATTTTTTTTTCAACAAATCTTTTTTTCTCCACACCCAAAATGGATCAAACAATTGGACTTTGCAATGGAACCAGATTTATTGTGGAAAAATTCAGTCCTTCATTAATTTTTGCAAAAGTGGCTTCAGGAAACAGAATTGGTGAATTGGTTTCCATACCTCACATCCCATTCATATCTGACCCTGAAGAGACTGGACTCCCCTTCAAGCTAATACACACCCAGTTTCCTGTTAATCTTGCTTTTTGTCTCACAATCAACAAGTCTCAGGGTCAGACCATTGGAAATGTTGGTATTGTGCTTCTTGAACCTGTTTTTAGTCATGGGAAACTGTATGTTTTACTTCCTCAAAGCAAGTCCAGTCACACAACAAAGGGTTGTCATTCCTCAGAGAGAATCTGGCCCAAAGGAAGAAAAAAAGGGGAAGATGGGGAGGGGGCGGGGGAGGGGGGGGGAGGGGAAGGGGAGGGGGGGGGGAGGGGGAGGGGGAGGGGGAGGGGGCGGGGGAGGGGGAGGGGGATGGGGGGGGGAGGGGGGGGGGGGAGGGGGAGGGGAGGGGGAGGGGGAGGGGGAGGGGGAGGGGGGGGGGGGGGGAGGGGGAGGGGGAGGGGGCTGGGGGAGGGGGAGGGGGAGGGGGAGGGGGAGGGGGGGGGGGAGGGGGGTTGGGGGGAGGGGGAGGGGGAGGGGGGAGGTGGAGGGGGAGGGGGAGGGGGCGGGGGGGGATTGGGGAGGGGGGGGAGTGGGGGAGGGGGAGGGGGAGGGGGCGGGGGAGGGGGAGGGGGGGTCGGGGGAGGGGAGGGGGCGGGGGAGGGTGGGGGAGGGGGGGTTCGGGGGCGGGGAGGGGGAGGGGAGGGGGCTGGGGAGTCTTTTGGGGGAGGGGGGGGGAGGGGGAGGGGAGGGGGGTTGATTTTTCTTTTTCTTGGGGTTTTCTTTTTCTTTTTTCGGTTTGTTTTCTTTTTCTTGGTTTCTTTTTCTTTTTCTTTTTCTTTTTTTTGGGTCTTTTCTTTTTCTTTTTCTTTTTCTTTTTCTTTTTCTTTTTCTTTTTCTTTTTCTTTTTCTTTTTCTTTTCTTTTTCTTTTTCTTTTTCTTTTTCTTTTCTTTTTCTTTTTCTTTTTCTTTTTCTTTTTCTTTTTCTTTTTCTTTTTCTTTTTCTTTTTCTTTTTCTTTTCTTTTTCTTTTTCTTTTTCTTTTTTTTTCTTTTTCTTTTTCTTTTTCTTTTTCTTTTTCTTTTTCTTTTTCTTTTTCTTTTTCTTTTTCTTTTTCTTTTTCTTTTTCTTTTTCTTTTTCTTTTATTCTTCTTTCATTTTGTGTCATCTGATGGTTTTTCAATTGAAATTTATGTAATTACACCATAATTTTTTTTTTGTAATTTTCCCTCTCCCAAAAAAAAACACCCACTCTAAATAAAATTCACCTTGAGTCCCCAAATTTGGGGGCTTTGCCCTTGTCTTTTAATAAACTAAGTATTATTAAATGATATGAGAATTTCTAATTGTAGGAGAGATCAGTATCTCTCCATGAATTTAGGCCCCGTTTGGCGGCAGTGATTTTATACAATGTTGCCTGCTTACATAAGATGATGTGTATAACTTGATTTTTTGGATTTTTTGAATATGACTCAACCGTTTGGCTACAAATCTAGAAGTCATACACATCACGCATCACCCCAAGAACCATTTGGCCAAGCATCACCAAAATGCCACAGTTTGAGAAAAACTTGAACAAAAAAAGCAATGGATTTGAATCGTTTAACAATAAATTCCAACAGCAGAAACTAAAAAAGTCATACAACAATCATTATCATCAAAACTTACTCAGAGCGAACAACCACAAGCCAAAATCAAACCATCTAAACCATCCACTTCTATTGATTTGATGATCAGTAAACGCAAAGAATCTCTTTAGACAGATTCATACCAATCTCACCAAGAACAATCTCCACTTCACTCAAATAAAAGTATATTATAACTTGCTTATACATAAGAATAGATCCTATACTTGCTGATTAATCATTGGCTTGGTTACATTTATAGGATGCATTGGGTAATCTAGGAAATTTGAGTTATCAACAAGTTTTGGTAGCGAATCAACAACTGAATCATGGAATTGGCAAGGCAGAGGCTATCTTGGATGATTACAGTAGGATGGCCAAGAGTACGGCATTAGAGTGTTCAATGCGTTGAAGTGTGTTGAAGTTGATTGAAAGGATGTAATTGGGTGTTGAGAGGAACACTACGGATATAACTCCAAATACACCCCCAGGGGTACTATTTTGGATTTGGCAGGGGTTATGAGCAGTGATGCCAAAAGCTGTGATGTACATCACAACTTTTGAAAACTGCCAAACATGTGTGTGATACAATATGGGCCTCTGTGAGGCCCGGTTATACAAAAGGGGTGATTATTATATAACATCACTGCCGCCAAATGGGGCCTTAGTCATATCACCCCAGGCAAATGCGGGTCATGAAAGGCTGACAGGTTGCCGTGTCCTGTGTGCATGTCAGGTGATTGAGGACCTGTCACTCATACATGACAGCTGGTCCCGCACACATCCCGCGCTTGTCACTTGCACGACATGCAGAGCTCAAATGATTATGGGCTGAATGCATGACTGGACATAAAATCCCAGACAGAAATACATAATCAGACCTCCCTTTACTGGAAAATACATAAATATTTAAGTAGTCATATCATACATCACTGCGCACCCATAATCCTTAGTACACATTTGGTCCAAAATCTGCCTGGCAACAACATCAGTCATCAACAAGAAGTTGGCATGCTACATGAATATTTATGTAGATAATCACCATTTTATCATATGCATAATTAAAAAATACATACCATGACTTGAGTAGGTCTGCTGAGAACTAGCCCACATAAATAAATACGGCCAGCAGCTTGGACTGCTTTACCTATATTGCATAGATACATACATACAAGCACAAAAGTCCTAAACACTCAACCTCACCCCTCTCATAAAATTTTAGATACACATAAACCCAAGCCTGAATAAACTGCTTCCTTGTTACTGAAGATGAATCCCAACTTTAACCGTGCATCCACCTGTGCTCCAGGATTTTTCACCGGCCCATCTTCTTCAGATCACACTTCTCAACTGTTCCAGAACCCCCCATCTGCAAACCATAACTCAAGCACTCCTGCAGCTCCCAGCCGTCTTGAAGCGGTTGAAGATGAGAATCAAAAGTTAAAAGAAGAGGTGGATATGCTGAAAAAATTATTCAGTGACATCTCAATGAAAACACCCAATGCAAATACGTGTATATTGCATGTCCATGTTATGGATTTAGTTGGCACATTTTGTGCATTGGTTTGCAAGGCATAGGTTTATGGGCAGCACTGTTATGCTGTTATGTATGTACATAGACTCAGACTAGCAGACTTTGGGTGGGGGGTTATATTTTCTTATGTATGTATTGCAGCTGTGTTTGTACATAGAGTGAGGTTGACATATGATGGGTTAATTACACCTTTTGAGCTCAGTGACACAATGTGTTTTGGACATTTCTGCGATGTCATCTGGCCGAAGTAGAATGCATAATGATTGGTAGGTGTCCAGCAGGTGTAAAACATGAAGACCTGTCATGCAGCTGTTGCATGACCCAGGGCGGGGGAATTTGTTCTGTTCTGAACAGGAACATGTAACATGTTTGCCTTTCATGACCCGCATTTGCCTGGGGTGTATGTAGGTACTCAATTGGGCCGCGGTCCCCTGAATTCCCCGCAGTCAAGCCGCGCGGGGATGTTTGTGGCTCCGCAAAAGTTTGCCCGCTGCGGCCAAAAGTTTCAAAGGTCGAGGCAAAATTTGCAACCTTTTTTGGAATGGCTGTACTGTTGGCACACCAAACACGTTGGACCCCCCGCATGGGTTGACTTCTACGAGGAGCTAGCCAATCCATGTTGATGCTCAGCTTGCTTGTTTCGAGATATCCTCATGTGGCCCTGATATTCCTGGGAGCATCGCATCCAGCAGGTTTCATTTGCTTAGTAAGATAATTGTATTGATCAAAATTGAAAATGTGAACATGACATCTCCAGGCGGTGTAGACCGCTAAACTCTAGTGTTCATCGATGGGTTGTTCACTGGGTTTGGCAGATGACCCTTTATTCTAGCGCGATGGTGCTTCGGTTCTAGTTAGCTGATGAAAAGCTACCTTGGTTTGTCCATGTGACAAAGTGGTACAAGACAAAACAGGCAAAATGAAATGTGAACCAGGACCAAAAAGAAAACAAACAAAAGCCTGATTTAAGTGTAAGTATTTGTGTGTATGTGTGCGCATTGGAAATGGTGAAATCGAGTGATTGCATTTCTCTGTGACTCTCTTTGATGCGGGTATGAGTTGTAACTCCATCCAGATCATTGTAACAATGGATCTCGATCTGCAAGAAGACGACCAAGTCTAGCGATCAATTACAGACTCTCTCGCAGAAAAAAAAAGAAAAAAAAGACGGGCAACGTACAATGCTTCTGGTTATTTCCGCTAGTACAGCCAACTCTGGTTTGGAAGAGTTGACGTTTGTGGACATCCTTGAAGGTCCGAATATGGTGGCCGGCCATCTTAGCTTCTCCGGCATTGCGTGCCTTGATAACCAGATCCTGAGGGTTGTTCTTTGATGCCCTGGAGTTGAAGTTGAGTCCAGCGCCGCGGCTAGGGATGAGACCCTGACTAGCAAGCGAGACCTGTTTCGAGTTAGGTTGACCAGCAAGTCTGGGTACGAGCTCCGATGAAGCCTCTGGGTAGTCCGTGAGCGCCGACGGCGTGCCGGCAGGGGCGGAAAGTACGGCAAGACGAGTGATCAGATTGATGTTCCGGTTACCTGCCTGAGTTGACTGCGAGCCGACCGCGTAAGGCAACAGGTTCTGTTTGTAGATGTATCGCAATGACCGATGGCCGAGTCGGACTCCGTTTGGCAGGACGAGCTCGAAGGCCGAGTCACCTAAGACCGCCTGTCGTTCCTCCAGGAGCGAATCATCGTCTTGGTTCATCGATACATCGGACGCTTCGCTAGTCAAGTCTTCCCACTCTTCTTCTTCAACCATACTTGAGATCCTGCTGGCCTTGGTTTTGCTCTTGATCGGTTTCAACTTTCTATACGACGCTCGGTAATCAAAGAAGTCCGAGTACTCTAGTCTTTGCTCTTCGGTATCCCAAGCAAGTTTGCAATGATTCTGAGAACAAGCGGTCCATGAATCAATACGATGGGTGTGATGTATGAATATTAAGCGGGGGAGAAACGGAAATACTTTATCACACATGTGTTTGCGGACGCTCTCGAGTCCCTTGCGAGTCAAGGAGGCGTGGTCCTGGGCCGCATGATCGGCAGCAATTTTACCGCCAAAGCCAGTGCCGCAGTAGAGACAGACGTTCCAGACGGCAATAGTTTCTGCGAGATAGGCAAGCAGGCCGGGCCTATCGACGAGGTATTCCTGGTCGGGTAGGAAGAAGCCGTGGGCTCGGAGCATGTGTGCCAGGGCCTGGTCTGGATCGGCGAACCGGACCGAGCTGGAGCGGGGACAGAAAAGACACTGGTTCGGGTCGATCTGCGGCGCTTGGCTAATCCGCAACTCAATCAGTCGCTCCAAGACGGCCTTCTTCTGTTCAGATGGGATCGGATCTGTCTCGATCTTCTCGGATAGATCGAGGTTCTCCAGTTGATCTGGCGGATTTGAAGAGACCTCGATTTGTTGGCGGGGTTTAATTGATTGCTGCTTGTTGATGGGATCTTTAACCTGTTGGCTGACGGTCTGATGGTGTTTCTTGCTGACCAGATGGTTATTTTGGGAGGCGAGGGTGTTGAATGACTTTCCACATGGCTGACAGCTATATGTTTGATGGTCGGCTTGAGGATGGGTCTGTGCTTGTCCGTCTTGATGGTTGCTGTTGAATTTTTGGTTGAAGGTCTTGAGGTCGACTGGACTGAGCCCAGCAACTGATCGTTTTGAGTTGTATCGGTGGAGGTCGGTTGTATAGTGAGCTCGCTGAGTCTGAGCAGTGGTGAATGCGAGTCCACATGACAGACAGGTGTAAGGGTGACTGGGTGGTTGTCCTGGGTTGTCCATTGTTTGGCGAGTGTTCTTGTTTGGTTTGGCTGGTCTTGACTCTCTTGACTGAAATTGCTTGGGTGCAAAACCAAGTTTTATGCATAAACAGCTGATCACTATGCATAAATCAAAACCCAAAGACAAATCGAGTCACTTGCACACATCTACACCACGGTTCTGTTGTAGCTAGATTACATAATCCTTACATAAAGGATTACCTATAGCTACAGTCACGTTACACGTAACATACTCTGCATCGACGCCTGTCTCTCTCTCTCTTTTTCTCTCTTCTTGTCTTTTTCTCTCTCACTCTCTATTATCTCACATTATTAAATACATAATACATGTTCCATAATAACACATAATGTATACTATAAATATCCGGGTATTTAGTACACATTATGTTTCTTCTTTTATGCAATCTACGATATTTTAGATTTTCCTAATTATTTACACAATTAGGATCCTTTAGGTTCCACCCAGACGGCGGTTCGACGCCGGATCAGATGTCCGCTGAAGCCCATCCGACCCTAGCTTAGCACAATCCCCTCGATTCAGGGGCCGGGGGACCCGGCGCGCCGAAGGCGCCTCGCCAAGCGAGCCTCAAGAATGAGGGGCTTGTGAGCAAAGTCCCAGCCATCGCCTGGAAGCTTTGGCTTTTGGGGGCTTTTTTTCACTTTTCAATAGTGAAACGCTTGTAAATCCTGAGTAATCCATCCAAATGATTTCTTGTGAGCTTTAGCATGTAGGCCAACTTCTTGGCTTTGGGTACATATTTTTTCAGACTTATGATGAACAAATGTTGGTTGGTCCATTGGATGTGAGTGGGAGTCTCACTGACAATGGTGACATTGTGAATTTTTTATTTATCCCATAGTTTGAAACATTACTTAATATTATGGGTTGAGACATTGAATCTCACATTATCTGTTCAATTTGTACAGGTACATGGTGAGGGAGTATTGAAGAAGATGATAGAAGAATTGGGAATAATCCTGAGGACCTTCGTGAAACTCATGGAAAAATGAGAATTTCATTATTTTCTTGAGGGACGAGTCCTCAATCTTGGGCCACCTGTTCATTACAGAAATGATGAGAAAAATCAGGCCTTTTGGCCCGTCTATTTGGCAGGTCAAATATCATCTGGGAAGGTGGGGGAAACATGAGGGAAAACCTTTCCCTGCAAAAAGGTTCCCAGCTTCCAGCCCAAAATCTGACATTGGTCACAAGTCCTTCTCCTTTGGAGGCTCGCGCTTCGCGCGAGGGGCGCTTTGCACCAGCCCAAGCTTTACCAGGGCCCTCCAAAGCAAGGGACTTGCGTTAAGTTAGATCCGACCCCGCGGGAATCAAGTGGCAATCTGACGTCCGGAGGAAAAGTGACAGAAGGGTCGGTTCCTGTAGAGTTATGGGATTATACAACATTACACAACTTTTGTAAAACCATATTTCAAATCATACTTTCCAAATCATTACACATATCACAAACATGTTACAAACCATAGAATATATAATTTGTACCGCGACTATCCATTAGAGTTTCCTCATCTCATTTGGAACTCAAACTGAATAGTCGCGGAGTCTCACTTTTTTATTTATCTTTATAGGTTTGTCTCTTTTATCATTTTTTTCTTATCATTATGCAATCTTATCTCATTTGGCACTCAAACTGAATAGTCGCGGAGTCTCACTTTTTTATTTATCTTTATAGGTCCAACCCTGACGGCGGCCCTGGCAATCAGATCGACCCTGACGGCAGAACTGGGCAGATCTGTTGTAGCTCGGCTACATAATCTAAGTCACAATTACTCCTCACTACAGTATACATCATGAACGACGTATAAAATGGTCTCAACGAGACATCAGACTTTCCCATGTCATTCCTTTTCTATTCCTTCTCTTTTTCCTTACATAATGTGCTCTATAAATACCATGTATTTACAGCCACATTATGGCTTCCCTCTCTATGCAATCCAACATTAGTGTTTTGTGTCTCTACAGGTTATGAGCCTGTGTTACCAGCTCTGCTGAAGAAATCAACCCACCGACGAAAAATACCGGACTACTATTTTTTAAAATTCCTAACAAAACTTCACTTGCTTGAACCTTAATCTTCCTGACAAAAAAAATACCAGATTTTTCTATTATCATTTTTCTCTAGTCTGCAATGGATCATTCTTCTGGGGCATACAGACAATCCGACTGTTTCTTGATGACTTGAATCAAGTTTTTGGTACCCTGTCTCCTTCAAATCCTGGGCCATACGCCTACTTCAACTCCGTTGATTTCCAGCAACGACCTGGGAATCAACCAACCCATTGCTTGCGGGTTTGGAAACAAACAAATGGACAGGGAAGATCTCAGGCCGCTACCCATCCTCCGATGTGCATCTCCCCGCCCAAACAGTCCCAGCATCGAATTCATCCCCATAATTATATGGCCGGTCAACTTCCTCGCCAATGGCAAAATCAGGCCGTGCACAATCAAAATGCCAGTTGTGGTCTCGGAGGAGGAGGTCTAGCTTCCAGCCAGCTACAGTCAAATAAATGATGTGGTCCTGAACGCAACATTTATCAACACGATGTCGTAGAACTTGTGGGTGATCTACCTGTAGCGGTCGATGATTTTGAGAATGTCAAACACTGGGGTTTGGGGTGTGACAACAAGCACCCATGTGATGAGTATTTTGACGCTGCCAATAATGGTCTAATACTTTTTGAACCACCTATGACTCCAATAACACCACTGGACAATGATGCATCATTAGTTCCATGTGACATTCATCAACCCGCCGATGAATTTGAAAATCACCTTCCTTTGAGTGCTACATCACCCGTCAACCATAGTTGTGAGCATCCGCCCTTTGACAGCGAGCAAAACCGGGACCAGGGAGGTCAGCTTGATTTTAGTTCCAACAGCAAGGGGGACGCGCGGTCTGATCTTGGCATCAATGATGAACGCGGACCCCAGGAGCATGGCAACAACAACACTGCAATATCGGACAGTGTTCATGACACCTACTGACAATCACACATCAGACGGCGCTGATGAGCTCAAGGCCCACTATCATGATGAAGGGGTCCATGATGACCCGGGCGTTGATACCTACGATGATGGGGATCATCATGATGATGGAGGCAACTGTGAAGAACATGATGATGGAGGCGACTATGATGACTATGATAATGGAGGCGACTATGATGACTATGACGGTGGAGGCGATTTCAACGACTACGGCAATGATTATTGAATTTTTGGAACCCTTGCTCTCATCCATCTCTCACTCAATCCCCTTCCGTGTCCGACATGTCCACTTGAATCTTCTTCCTCTCCCCATTCCCCATCTCTATCAAACCTTTTAGTTATTTGGTATTGTCTATCAACCACTTTGCTCTGTTACATTCCCGGTTCATCACACAATTCCACCGTTCGCGGCAGCTTCCTTCACTCCCGAACGTACCCAGGCACTTGAAACCTATTGTCAACGACCGACTAGGCTATCTACTCAACAACCCCATCTTCTCATCACTCAACATAAGGCTAACAATATTCATCGTCACAATCCTCCCAATTTTCTCAAATTCATCCCAATCACCTTCAATCAGCCAAACAATATACAACCTCTGCTTGGACCACATCCAATCAATCCTACAGTTAATTCACTGGTCTTCCCAATGGTTCTGGCAAGTCGCGGTCTCGTCGAGTGGGGGGGTGTTGTAGCTCGGCTACATAATCTAAGTCATGATTACTCCTCACTACAGTATACGTCATGAACGACATATACAATGGTCTCGACAAGACATCAGACTTTCCCATGTCATTCCTTTTCTATTCCTTCTCTTTTTCCTTACATAATGTGCTCTATAAATACCATGTATTTACAGCCACATTATGGCTTCCCTCTCTATGCAATCCAACATTAGTGTTTTGTGTCTCTACAAGATTGACGCTGACGGCAGAACTGGGGGTCAGATTGACCCTGACGTCAGCACTGGGGGTCAGATCAACAAGTTTGCCTGACATCATTTTTGGGACGGATCAACCCCAAGGGCAGATAGGTGCTTATTCCGACAGGTTTGTTCGACAGCATTTTTGGGTCGGATTGACCATGAAGGCAGATTGGAGCTTAATCTTTCTCTGACGGCATTTTTGGGTCGGATCAACCCCAATGACAGATTAATTTGCCTGTAATTATAAGTATGGTTTTTTCAATCCTTGGATTTTATTCCAGGTTGTTTTGGTCGGGATAGATCAGGAGTTTTTTTGTACATCATATTTTTGGTCTGGATCCGCTCTAGATGTAGTAGCGGATCTATTGCAGGCAATCAAAAACAAGTTTAAAAAGCTAGCTCAGGGTTCTTAGCGCATGTAAAATGTAGTTTAATGCACTACTTTTGTTTGTGATGGGGATTGAGGATGAGACGGAAGATGAAGATGGAAGAAGGAATCAGAACAAGCAATTATCTGAATGAAAATTGTCTTTTTGGGTGATCAGCAAATAGAGTTATTGATTGGTGGATCAAGTGGCACTAGGAGGGTTTGTCTCCAACGCCATGGCATCATGAACCTCTTGCATGGTTGGCATGACAATGTGGTCGTAATTGAGGTTTTCAAACCGATTGTGATGAGAAAACATCTTGGCATCCTTGGCCAGGACCAGCTTGGCATGCCTAATTGGAAATGAAAAAGGTGTAGATGATTAGTTCTGATTGGTCTAAGAGGTTGAAAAATAAACAGACTTTTGTTGGAAGAGACTTGGTTTCCATTGAAGGTCGTCCAGCCGCTTGTCAATCAGCATCCATTGGGTAATAGCCTTTGGATAATGGCCAAGATAGTGGGGAACCGTCTCCAATCGGAGATGATTGAATTGAATGTGTTGCCTCCAGGTTATTGCAATGGCTGCATGAGTGGCTCGCTCCTGTTTTGGGAGGAGATCCTTCTTAATCTATGAGGTAAACAAAGACCACTGTTAGCATTATTCCAAGTCAATCATGCAAATAATCATCAAAGGGGGTTTCTGACAATTTGAATCAACTCATCAATTGAGGGGACAGTGCCATTTGGTTTGACTTTTTTATTTGATAAGATCTGTGTAAGAAGCTTCAAACGATGCAAGAGATCAAAATAATTGTTCAAGCATGATAGTGGAACAACACTTACAAGGTCTCTCAACTGTCCTTGGACATGTTTGACCAGACTGACAATTGCTTTATGATAATTGGACTTTGCTTTGAGGTCTGTGCCATCGTGGCCTTCCAGTACTTATCCTTGAAGTCTTGGGTTTGCTTGCTGGCCACGTCCTACATAAATTAGTAAGATCATAATGAAGTTCAAGGGCTAACAAAAGAGAAAAATACACACTGTGGTCAATTTAAGAAGTGACAGCTTCAGTGGGTCCAAATTTTTATCCAAGGTAGCAGTGTAAGCCTTGACATCTGTCCTGAAAATAAACGATCTTGCTGTTTCACGAATGAAATCCTGGAGAAGACAAACATCAGAAAATCAAGAACAGCAAGAATGATTTTAAGGAAACTGGCCTTGAAGTAATCACCACAGTGATTGGATTTGGAGCTTCCCTTACTTGGTCCTGAGTCAAGGCTCTGTGCAATTGAGGTAAGTGCAAACATAGTTCTTGCATATCTTTTGTCTTGCGGGCACTGATGAGCAGATGGTCAGCATGGAACAAGAACAGAGAAGACAGAACAACTTAAATAACCTATGATTGATTTAAAGATTGCTTAAGACCAAAAACTACAAAAAATAGTTATGTGAGAAAAACAATCTGAACAAAAAACATAGAAGAAATAAACCAAGAATTATAACAAACCCTGAGACAGATAATGTATCTGTAAAAAGAACAACTGATAGTTAAAAAGAGACAGGAAGTTTATTGAAGCTAATATTGAAGGTAGTAAGTATCAGTCAATGAAAGTAGAGTGATGAATAAAGTAAATAGAAAACAAACCCTAGTGCCAATGGCAACAGCGATAGAGGAAAGAATATAGATGAGAAGTTGTGGATCCAAAGACTTGTACTAATGTTAAAGATAAAATGAAGTTAGTATGAGAAAAAATAGAAAGAGAATAAAAGATAATGATCCGGAAATGCTGATTTGCATTTCTCACCAAGTTGGAAGTTATTTAAGGCGGTCCAAGTTAAAACTTTGCCGGAACTTGTTGAGAGTCTTGATACGACGATAAAGTCTTGAATCCGTTAGATCTTGATGTGTTGTGATGAGATGAGAGTGAGTTGTGATGAGATGAAAGTGAGTGGCGATGAGGATGATTGTTGCTGAGTAGACTGAGATCAAGGTGATAGGATGAGTTAGGTTAAAGTTGATTATGTTCAATGTTTACAGCCACAGAGCGGCGCATACAACGGAGTGTGCCCTTGAGCACGAGTTTCAACACAACTTACTTTGAGAGACTTGATAGCAATTGGAGCAAAATTCTCATTGAGATGATATATATTTTGTAGCTCCTCAATCAGTATATCAATTGGATCATCTTCTAAGTCTTCCATATGTTTATCTGACCCTTCAGGATCAGACTGGTTCTTGTTTTTGTCAAAAAGATTGGTATGGTTGGTTTTGTGGTGGATTGTACCTATATGAGGACTTGAGCCGTTTTGGTTTTGGTTACCAGAAGAGTTGTAGAGATACTTGAAATTGTTGGAAACATCATCCTCCACTTCAATAGCGGTGGACATGACAGGAAGAGAAGGTTTGAGGATTTTCAAATTGGGAGCAGAGGAGAGCAACGGGGAAAGTGAGATGGAAGAGAAAGATGGGTTGTTTGTAAACAATGAAATCACTGATTCAAACAATTTATGCTGTCAGAAACCAGTGAAAAGGGTAAAATTCGATGAAATTTTCACCACAACTCAAAATCAGCCTGCTTGGGAATTTGTCACCAGTCAACAGCCACTTCACCTCAAGGCCGCAAAACAAAATCATGCCAAGACACCTTGCTTCCACTGTGGATGGTAATTGTGAGAACTGTTATTATTCTAATCCAAAAAGGTTTCACTGAATTCCAAATCCCTGAAGGAAAGCATTATTGTTGCAAGCCTTGTGGAAGTTGGTTACTTCAAAATAAGTTGAAGCATTCTAAACCAAATTCCCACAAAGAACGGGTGGAGGCAGCTGAATTATATGCGCAGAAAAAACAATCTTTTCTACCTAAACCTGGCCAAACATCTTCAACACAAAACATTTCAGAAAACAATGAGATTGGGACAGAGAAGATCTCAATCAGGAGGTTCACAATATTTTGTTAGATCAAACCTTTGGGATAGATAACAAGAATGATTTTCCCATGGAAACTGACACAAATCCAGACGAGCACATCCACCCTCCGTTGGACACATTTGACAAGCCACCCCATGCCAAGGACTACTGGGACTCTGAGGATGAACACAAGATGGATTGGACTGATGTTCAACCAGAAGAAGCCAATATTCCGCATGTAAAAAACACAGATCAGAAGGAGAAAGAGGATGAGAACAATGAAAAAGAAAAATGAGAACACTCACCTTGGTATCCCTCCCAGAACAATCTTGTAAGCCCACATTGTTTTAAAGCCTGCACCAGTTTGATAGATTGAGTGTTTCTGGAATTATAAAAGTACCTTGCTGGATCCTTGATTGTTGGCTTCCTACATAAAATTATCTTGCACTCAATCTACAACCACATACAGAAGGTCCTCATCATCCTATGTGGTGTCAATCTTCCCGGATACAAGGCCTTGAAAAGACAACGGAAGAGGATACGCAATGCTGGCAATTATCCTATTACACTGCCAGCATAATTGCCTAGGTTGAGTTCATCCCAGTTAAAGTAGGATGCAAAAAAACCAGTTTAAAGTAGGTTGACCTCTACCAATGAAATATAAAACCAAGGGGGGTCCCTTGGATTTATATTTCATCAGTTGATTTCAACCAAGTTTAAATTGGTTGAGTGCATCCCAGTTTAACTGGGATGACTTCATCTTAGGCAATTATGCTGGCAGTGTTACTCAAAAGAATGCAAGCACAGGAAAGACCTGTTTTTCTCTCTCGGCCAAGAACATTGTTGCAAATGTAAGTGGATGTTATTTGTGTGTAATGTTTCTTTTTATGTGAAACTCATAGGCTTTTGGAATCTTCCAGGAACTCTTGAATCCCTTAGTGTCTCCCCACATGGACTTCTTCCCCATCAATGCAAAAGGGATCAATGTTTTTAAGTTATCACAATCTAAGAGGTGGCTAGAAAGCTTATCACACACTCAATGTGTTCAAATGTGTCCCTTAAACAACAGGCACTACTACATTTTTTAACCGGTAAAAGTCAAAGGATTTTTGGGTATTCTTATCTCAATATTTCGGGTGTTGATAAACGCATGCCAACAGTGTACGCCAACGCCAACCCGCACACCAATTTCTTTTGGCGTGCGGGCCCTACACGCCAAAAAAAAATTGGTGTGTGGGAGCGCACGCCAAACAAATGGCGTGTGGGTCCCACACGCCAATTTGTTTTGGCGTGTGGGCCCCGCACACCAAATAAAATTGGTGTGTAGGCCCCGCACACCAATTGTTTGGTGTGCGCTCCCACACGCGAATTGTTTGGTGGGAGCGCACGCCAAACAATTGGCGTGCGGGTCCCACACACCAATTGTTTGGTGGGAGCGCACGCCAAACAATTGGCGTGCGGGTCCCACACACCAATTGTTTGGTGGGAGCGCACGCCAAACAATTGGCGTGCGGGTCCCACACACCAATTGTTTGGTGTGTGGGGGGATATTGCATGGCGCACGCCAAACAATTGGTGTGCAGGTCCCACACGCCAATTGTTTGGCGTGTGGGGGGATATCACATGCAATATCTCCATACACATAATACATACATGTATTATGTGTATGGGGATACACACATCCCCCCGCTCACATAATAGAATTGGAGGGCCAATTCTATTACGTGAGCGAGCCCGAGTCTGATTCCTTTCAGGAATCAGACCGTCAGTCTGGTTGTTTTCAACCAGAACCATGTCGAATTCCACCAAACAGCAATCCCAACCGCCCACCGATTTGAAAAAAACAAAAGAGTGAGTCTTGCCAAAAAAAGAAAAAAAAAAAATGAGAAAAAAAAAATGAGAAAAAAACCCCAAAAAAACCAAAAAAAAAAAGGGAATTTTTGGGGTTTAATTTTGTGGGAGAAAAAAAGCCCACAGGCCCAGGTCCCTCTCCAAGACGCAACTGGCCCAAAAGACAGGACCCAATGGCCTTGAGAAGGGGCCAGCCTCTGCCCATCACCTCCAGTGGGTCCACAGGCCCACTTTGATGCTCCAAAGGGGCTGTAAAACATTCAAAGGGGCTATTCAGAACCCCCCCGGGAGCTCAAAGGGCCCCATATAAGCCCCAGACGCACACCATCCCCCCCAAAAGTGGCCCAATGGGCCCATCTCAAACACATCTCTTCCAATTTTTATTTTTATTTTTTCACCCTAGATATAGTAACATGTGCTGACATACTCTCCCATTCAAATGCAAACAGATTCCCCACAATTCACCAATTTGACTTCAACAATCAACAATGTCTTCACATCATACCAGTGAACTAGGACGTGAGATTCATTCCTTTATTTTGTGTATAATATAAGTAGCTAGCTCACTCCCAGAAGAGTCTACCAGGGTATAATCAGAAGTGCGAGTGGGAAGAAATAAAACAAAGGCAAATTGGGATATATCTTCAGTATCGGTGTGTGGGGGATTGAAGAAACCATTTGTAGTAAAAGTAATGTGAGGAGTGCAGGTGCTGTCTTCAGGAAGTTCACCATAAGAAAGATTGGGAAAGGAAGGGATATTATATTTCTTCATAAGATCTTGATTCTGTTGAAAGGGAGTATGAGCAAGATCTTTGAAGAGATGACCAATAATATTTCCAACTCGAGAAGATTTAATATAGTGATCATCGTATGCTTTCATCTCAGTTTCATCAAATGCCTTGATATACCGGCCAACTATTTGATGCTCATCATAAGACTTTCTCCAACCAATGGCCCACATGAGCCCACTCCAAATTCGAGCACAGGATGAGACAGAGTTCAGGAAACGTTGAGACTGGTGGAGGAAAGTGGAAATATAGTTGAGATCGTCCAATTGAGAAGGGGTGAGGTCTTTATAAGGAGTGAATTCTACAATAGCAATCACCTCAGTCTTGTCAAGAGGATCAACAATAATATTCATCCCAGACTTCATAAAGTGATAGGTGTTGATTTCATTGTATGCTAAGCTGATTTCTGATGGAGTTGGGTGGCGAGTTGGTTTGTTATTCTTCATAGGGATGGTTGGATAGAGATTGTGAGGAGTGTATTTGACGGTGTGGAACTACTCAAGGGGCAGAATAGAGCTTGGAAGGGATATGTATAACTACACTAGTACTAATGTAGGTTATGACAAAGGTGCTGATATAAGAGCTGCCTTCCTGACTAATGCTATGGGGAATGAGTGTAACACTAAGAATAAAAATAAAGGTGTGGCTAATTTCTATTTATTCTTAGATGGCTAGTACTGATGAGCTTTGCTACTACACCTGTAAGGTGGGAGGAATGGAAGAGGGGTGTGAGTGGTAAAAATATATAGTATAAAATGGGGCAGGGTTGGTAGCTTATAGAGTCAAAGTGGGTAAAGCAAGAGAGAGGGGCAATCTTCTTATATTGAATCTAAACTGATATTTATATTGATATATTTTAGGTTGATGGTAACTCTACTAAGTATGTATACTAATTTATGGGATCTGTTGTATATGTAGGGGGTAATTTAGTAAGTTATGGAGTCCATAAGGGAACAAAAGGGAGGAACATGAGTCCTTATATATGTGGGAAAGAAGATGAGCCATCAGGCTGGAGAAAGGAAACAAACAAGGCTATGACATGTAGCTGGTGGGAAAGGAAAATATGACAGATGAGTAGAAAAGAAAGTGACACATATGAAATGGTTTTGACAGTGACAGATGAGTAGTGGAAAGGTAGAGTTTATGTATATATGTAATAGGTTATGTAGTATATATTATTATGTATCTTGGTTGTGAAATATATCTGATTATAATATGTACTGTATTCTATACCTTGCTTTATACTGTAACTTGCTGTATTATTCTGAGTTTGCCTGTAACTCTTGAACCATGAGGAAATTGAGGGTAGTTGCAGTGAGTGACTAGGGTTAAAATGGGGTGTAGAATCTGATAATGTAATAATAATGATGAATATATATAAGGTTTGGGATTTATATGTATATATATGTAAGTATTTGAGTTTTATAAGTAAATAATAGTTATTAAAATATGGTAATGAAGTGGAATGGATCACCACATCCTCCCTTAACTTATTGTCTGACCCCAGACAATGCAGCCAGAGAAAAAGGCTGGAAAGAAAAAAAAGTGATCCATGGAAGTCCAGAGTATTCCTGTCCAAGGTCCAAGTAATCCAATCCAGTATAAGTCCAAGCCAGTGTCCAGTATGAGCCAATCCAGTATAATTTGATCCAAAGTCCAGTGTCCATAGTATCCAGTATCCATGTATCCATTATCCATAGTATTAATCTTCATGTAAAATATATATTATAGTCTTTAAAGTGGTTGAAAATCCTACTAGTATGCCATCTTGCTGAAATATGTTCTTCATGTAATAGTTTCTTTGAAATATTTAATTTAATTATAATCTAGGTTCATTATTTATTAGACTCAAATACTAAGCCTCCATTTGACTTGTACCTCTAATAAATTTTCCCTCTAGCAATCTTACTTTTATTTATTTAATCTTGAAATCCTTGGAAACTAATAGATGCTTACTGATAATTCTTGAGATGGTGATGTAGTGGGAAATTTAATTCTTCTAGTCTGGTTTTATATGTCTTATAATCTGAGTAATCCTTTGGCCTCTGGGTGTTGGTGCTGATATGACTATGTCCTCTGGGGTATGGAAAAATATGCTGGTATTGGTTTAGGTGGTTTCTGATTTGGTTGGGTGCAATTTTAAATGGGTGAATGGTGGAAACTGAGAGACTGGCTGATGGTTCTCGATGGGTTGGAATGAGTGGAAGACTTTATGTAGAATGAAAAAAAGGGAACTTCTGTGTGATGTGATGTTGATGGGTGGCATGAGAAAAAAATATATATAGAGTTGGTGGTGAGATGATGATAATGTGTAATGAGTAGAAGATATGTAGAATTTGTGGATGATGATGAGTTGGGATGCAGAAAATATGTGTAGAAATTGTGATGATGAGGTGTGTAGAAAATGTCTAGAATTGGTGATGAGATGGTGAAGATGTGTAATGAGTAGAAGATATGTGGAGTTTGTGATGATGAAGATGAGGTGGGATGCAGAAAATATGTAGAGTGTGATGGAACATTGTTGAGTTTGGATGAGTAGAAGATAGGTAGAATATGTGATTTGGGGATGATGAAGTGGAATGGATATATAGAAACTCTGTAGAATGTGTGATGTGATGATGGTTTTATTTGATGTCTGGTGGTTGAAGAGTCATGTCAGGAGGGAAAGAAAAAAATAAAAAATTCCTGGTGATTTTTCCTTTGGTAGTGCAGTGCTCCTCCCCCAACTTATTGTCTGTCCCCAGACAATGGAGAAAAAAAATAGATTTTTAGAGAATGATAGGTTGGATGGATGATGAACTGATGATGAGGTGGGATGAGCAGGAATGAGTAGCAGATAGCCTGGGAAAGAAAGTGATGAGAATAGAAGGTTTTTGTGGGATTTATTATAAAAGCAGTGTTGATGTATTTGTATTATTATGTTTTATTTGTTTTGTTACTAAATTATTATTTGATTTGATTTTTTTATTTTTATTTTATTATGTATCTGATTTAATTTTACCAGTTTTTTTTTATTTTTTTTATTATACTCTGATTTAATTTTACTATTTTTTATTTTTTTTTATTTTTTTTTTTATATTATTTTCTGATTTAATTTTACTAATTTTTTTATTATTTATTTTTTACTGAATAATTTTTATTATGTAGTTGAATTTCTTTTTTTATTTTTTTATTTTTTTTATTTTTTTTCTCTTTTTTTTTATTTATTTTATTATTAATTTCAATATGTTTGAAAGAAAAGAAAAAAAAAAAACTATGCCGGGTTCTATGTCTGAGCGGGTTTTGATATGTATGCGGCGTTCCGGTTCGCGCCCGCGTCGATAGTGTAATGCGGAGGGATTTGGCTGAACCACGGAGTGCAACCGAGACCGATGGTTATCTGAGCACGAAGGAAAAAAAAAGAAAAGAAAAACAAACCCAGAGAAAAAGAGAAGAAAGAAAAGGAAAAAGATATCAAAAAGGGAACTGGGTCGGCCACCAGAGTCAAATAAGGCTCCAAAAATCCCCCCTCCAGACTGTAGTCTGGGAGGCGAGATCCTCATAAAATAAAAAAACTATGCCCGGGTCGAGCACCGGCGTCGACAAATTGATAGGATAACCGTGTCGTCCTGGTTCGTCCACCAGAGTCGACACGGTTTGGGAGATTACCGCTAGTTATTACGCGTTTCCGGATCGTACACCGGCGTCGATACAATGAATGCAAATCTTATCGCTGTCCTGGTTCGTCCACCAGCGTCGCTCAGCAGTATAATTTCTTTATTTAAACATCCTTCTCCTGTTGGTTTTCTTTCCTTCCCCGTTCCGACCAAACGTTTGCTTTCTATTGCCGGCAAAAGTCCTTCCGGTCCCTTCGTTTGCGTCGTAATCGATCACTCGGCCCATTCGTCCGGCCCAATCCTGCCAATCTTGGTAAGTTCCCCTCTATATTTTATTTATTTAAATATATCTACTGACTAAATTATTTTTATTATACTATTTATTTATTTTTATTTTGCTTTGTTTATGGTGATATTTTTCTGAGAATGAAATATGTATAATAAAACTGACTTATTTTTTTTTTTTTTTATTTTTTTTTTTTTTTTATTTACTATTTTAGTTTGCAGGGTTTCAAGAGGAAAGAAAAGGATATAATGGGGAAAATTTATTTATTTAATTTTAGGGCTGACTAGCAGGTGGTCCAGAAAAGTGAGTTGAATTGAGGAGCAGGGATATGAGTTGAAATTGATTGACTGATTCTTTTATTATTATTATTCTTTGTTTGTTTGTTTATTTTGTCTAGTTTTTCCTTCTTCCACTTATCTTTTTTTATTCATACTCGGGTTTTGTGTTATGTCTTCCCCTACCCGGCCAATATCTGTAGCGTCATCCGCTCCTTCATCTACAAACAGCGACGCTAGCTCTACTACCCCTCGGTCCGATGCTTTTCAGAACGTAGCAAACGTTGGTTCGTTTGGTCCGTTCGTTCGGGACACGTTCTCCTTAGAGGAGCTCCAGGCGTTACGTGCCACCGTGTTCGATCACCTCCTCGAATTCGCCCGTGTTGACCACTTGGATCCACCCGCCTCGGCCGCTAGTCGGCACTGTTTATTTAGTCGACTATTTGACTCTTTTGACTCAGTAAGTTTTGAGAAAAATTTTTTTATTTTTATTTTTTTTTTTTTGCAATTTTTTTGTTAACTTATTAATATGTATTTGTTGATTTTTTTTTTTTTTTTTTTTTTTTTTTACCATTTATAGATTTTGATGCACACTATTATCCAGGAAAGAGAAGAGCAGGTTATTGGAAAAGTGTCAATAGTAGAGGGTATTTTTAGTTAGTTCATTTTTATTAGTCTATTTATTGATTTTTTTTATATTTGTGTGGGAATTTCTCTGATAAAATACTTTTTTACTTGGTTTGCAGCAAATCTTCTGGACAATTCAGTTCCATCCAATTCCTCCAATGTATAGGATCCACCAGGGTTTTTGTGTTTTATTTTGTAAGGACCATTCCACTTATTTTCAAAAAGCTTTCCCCATTGGGAATCCAAAGGTTTATTGTACACTAATACCAATTCTCCATTGTTTAGTGGTCCTCTGTCCTTCTTCCTTGTATTCCAGTAGTCCACAGACTGTCCCCTGGTTGTCATTAATTGTTGGTGTGCCTTTTGAAGAATAGAATCCCTGTTTTCCAATTGATGAGTCCTTGCCAAAAGAAGGTCCTGGGTTGTTTTTACCTGGGTCCAATTTATTCCTGAGAAGGTTTCCAATTCCAGGTCAATGGGTAAGATTGGTGGTTGTCCAAATACTAATTCATAAGGGGAGAATCCTGTGGTCCTTTTTGTAGAAATTCTGTCTGAAAATAAAACCAATGGTAAATAGGTTCTCCACTTCTTTCCTTCCTGTCCACAGAGCTTGACCAGGGTATCCTTGATTGCTTGATGGCCTCTTTCAATCATTCCATTAGCCTCAGGATAATAAGGTGTAGTTACTTTTATTTTTATTCCAGACTCCAAAAGAACTTGTTTGAAGTCTTGACCAAATTCTGATCCCCCATCCACAGTGACTGACCAAGGGGCCCCATACCTGTGTATCCAATTTTCCAAAAACCACTGGGAGATTTTCCTTGCTTGTATCCTTTCTAGGCCAACTGCTTCTATCCAACCAGACAGGTCATCTCTTGCTATTACCAGGTATTTCCACTTTCCAGCTTTAATATGAACTGTATCCAAGCTGACTCTTCCAAAAAGTGTTGATGCTCCTGTAGGTTTCTTGGGTTCCATTGGTAGTACTGAATTCCTTTTCTGGCAAGCTTCACAAGACTGGACCCACTTGGTTACACCTTTCTTGAGTCCTGGCCACCAAAATCTGAGCCTGGTTCTTCTATAAGTTTCTGATACTCCTCTGTGGCCCAAGGATTCATGGAGGGAATGGAGGATGGAGATTTGAGCTGTAGGGTGAGTGAATACTATCTGGGAAAAGGGTTTGTTATTTCTATGAAGTATATTATTGGAGAGGAAGAATGAGGTTGATTTGTGTAAAATTTGTTTGAATTCCAGTTTGCTGCATCCAGGTGGTTTGTTCATGGTTGAAAGATATTCCTGCAGATGTTTCCAAATTCCTTGTTGAAGATTACCTACCTCCTCCCCCAACTTAGCTGATGTCCCCAGAAGCAGTCCAACAGAAGAATGTTTTAGTCCAAATCCAGGATGGGGTTTGATCCATTCTTCATCTTCATCAAAGCTCTGGCATTCTTCTTCTTCTTCTGGGTCCAAAGGTCTTCTTGAGAGTGAATCAGGTAATGTAAAAGTCTTTCCAGGAGTGTGTACTAGATCAAAGGAAAATAACTGAATAAAAGCAATCCATCTGTTCATAGGGGCATTGGGAAGTGAAGGGTTGTTGATCATCCCAATAAGACATTGTGCATCCACTCTAAGCTGGAAATGTTGGCCCCATAGTCTGGTCTGGAGTTTCTTGAGGATTTTGGTGACACCACATAGCTCTAACTTGGATTGTGAATATTCTGACTCTCTCTTTGAAAATACCACTGATTCATAGATCACAGGCCTGTCTAGTCCACTGGAATCTTCTTGGGTGAGTACAGCTCCTGCTGCAATATAACTGGAGTCCACTGATAATTTGATGAGTCCTGCCCCAGGTCCATAGTCCAATTTGCTGAGGGTGATGTCCTGTCCAATGATTCTTTTAAGTTCTTCAAAGGATTCCTGGCAATCTTCAGTCCAGTCCCAAGTGGAGTCCTTCCTGGTGAGTTTTCTGAGAGGAGCAGTAATGGTGGAATAATTTCTGATAAACATTCTGACATAGACACAAATACCCAAGAATCCTCTGACTTCTGTTGGTGTGGTAGGGACTGGCCAGGTTTCAATCTTGTTGAGTTTCTTTGTTGATATTTTCCTTCCTTCTTTGCAGACAACATGTCCAACCAGATCCAGGGCAGGGACACAACAGGCAAATTTCTTTCCAGATATGGTGAGTCCAGCTTCTTCAATCCTATACAGAATCCTTTCCAGAGTAATGGCATATTCATAGATAAACCTTCTGATTTGGGGATTTTCCTTGAGTTTTTCTCCATTGTAGTCTGAAATAGGTCCTTTGATTCCTCCATCATCAATAAATATACCCATGTGCTGAGGCAATTCATCCTGGAGGATCCACATCATCTGGGCTTGATATACTGCAACTGAATTGGTGGCTCCTTGGGGCAATCTGGTGAGTTGAAATCTTCCTAGTGGGGTTTCAAAGGTGGTTAATGGTCTTGATTCCTTGGCTAACTCCCTTTCATCATATCCCCCCATAATATCTCCTAGTCCATAGCATGCCCTTCCAGTAAAGGATTCAATGAGTTCTTCTGGGGATGGTGGTAAGCCTGCATCTTTGATAGTGATTTTGTTGAGTTTCTGAAGATCATGGACTATTCTGAGTTTTCCATCTTGTTTTTTTACACAAAATATAGGGCTGGAATAGCTGGAAAAAGATTGTTCATAAAGGCCAGTCCTGAGTCTTTCCCTTATTAATTCTATGACTTGAGGTTTGATTGGTGCAGGGATTGGGATAGGTTTTTGTTGCCAAGGTTCATGAGGGATGACAGGGATGATGTAGGGCTTCCCATAGGTATGTTTGAGTAGTCCTCTTTCCTCCTCCACAAAGGCCAAGGAATTTTGTCTGAGAGTAATTACCCATACTAATAAAAGATGTTCTTGTTCTGATAGCCATCCAGGAGGTCCAAAGTTGATGAGGTCCAGTCTTTCTTGAGTGATTTTCTGGCTTGGTTTGAAAGGTGGTGGAAAAGGGGTGAGTGGTGTAGAATAAGGGTTCCTGGAGAGTTGTGGTCTGGAAAGAGGTGGATTAAGAGAAAGGGGCATAGGTTGATTTACAGGTTTGATTTTTTTTAGAGTTGATTTGTATTTTGCTAAATGAGTGACTGGTGTTTTATATTTTTTTTGTTGGTTTGCCAGGTCCCCATCTGCTATGGAGAAGAGTTGGATTCCTGGCCCTGGTCTAAAAAATCCCTGGTAGCTGAGTTGACTGGAAGAGTAGTTTCCCACTTTTGGTTGCTAGGCAGAATGATGGGTACCAAGTAAGTTTGTCCAGAAGAGTCCATAATAGAAAGTGATTCCCCTTGAGCTCCATTGTACTTGATTGTAGCTGATACATCCATTAAGAAAGGCTTCCCAATAATTAGTTGAACAGGTCCTTCAGCCACCCAGAAATGTACTATCCTGGATACTTTTCCAATGGTTACCTCCACTTCCTCAGCAATTCCTGGTATATTGGTATGGTGGCCTCCAATTCCCTTAAGTCTCATGGATTTAGCAGTGAGTACTAGTCCTAGTTGGTGGGCCAATCCTGCAGGTATGATATTGACCATTGATCCAGTATCCAAAAGGGCTTGATGAGTCTGACCATTGATGTTGAGATTAACATATCCAAGGGGGCATGAATAGTGAGTTGTCTGATCCTGTTGTACCTCCTCTTCTTCTTTCCTTATGGTATTGGTTGATTTAATGGGGTCCAATGGGATCCTTCTGTTTGAAATCCTCTTTTTGAATGCATCAGTGACACCACTAGAGATAGCAAATATCTCTCCATAAGCCAACTCCATCTTTCCTTCAATAAGCATCCTTTTGGCAATATCCTCTTCTGCTCCTGGGTAGTCCTTGGCCAATGTTTTCTCTAGGTAAGTTTTCTTTGCTGGTTTCTCCTTGGGTGGAGTGCTGGGTCCTTGTGTTTCTAGGTCCTGGAATCTGACATGGGGTTCTGTCTTTGGGTTTTGATTCTGTGTTTTGACTGGGGGCCTGGCCATATGTAGTAAGTCCTCTGTATCCATGTCCATAATGTTGTCCTTTTCTTTCCTGATCCTTTTGTCTGCCAATTTGGGTTCCTCTGGGTCCTTGGTTCCTCTGGTTCTCTTTCCCAAGTCTGCTTCATAGATTGTGGATTGTTCAGGGGTGATTACTTCTTCCAGTTGTCCAAAGGAAGATGATAAATTGGGTTGGTTCTTAGGGAAATTTTCTACCACTGATTTAATTGGTCTCCTGGGGTCCCATGGAATCATAGATTTGTCTGGAAGCCTGAAGTCTCTGCCATCTCTGATTACTGATCCTTGGGTAACATCTTCTTCTAAGGTCCTACATCTGGTCATTCCATGGGTATTTTCAAAGCAGTAGTAACATTTTAGAGTGTAAGTCCTTGGGGCCAAATTGAATCCTGGGGTAGGTCCAACTAGGTGAGGTGGGGCTGATCTTCCAGCAGTGAGGGCTGCAAGCTGCTTGGTGATGACTTCCAATTGTTTTTCTGTAGAGGTTGGGCCAGAAGGAGGGTTAGGTCTGATATAGGGAGCTGGTCTACTGGATGTTGAAGGTGAGTTGTCCAAGTTTCCAGAGGGTTCTTGTCTCCAAAGTTTTCTTCTGTCCATGACTGATGTTGATTGAACTTCCCTGTGTATGTAGGTGACTAGAGTGTTGGTATCTGGAAGTATATCACCTCCATCCTTAGAAGCTAGCATCTTATTGTCCCTGATGAGCTCTCTGGTTACTGCTGACTCCAATTCTGGGCTGAGGGCTTCTAAAAAAAGTTCTCTAAATTCTTCAAGGTTAGTACTGTACCCCATTCTTACCAAGTAGTGAGTGATTGCTTCGAATTTGGTCCTAAAGGTCTTGAAGGCTTCCAAAGTCTTGAGTCCTCCAGTCTGTATGGCTGTGTTAACCAGATTCTTCAGGTCCTGTCTAGTGTATTTGACCAAGGGGAGAGAGGATCCAAATCTGTTGAGTAGCTGTTTCTTCAGGGTTTCCCAGTCTAAGTCCTCATGGCCTGTCATTTCTTCCACTTCATCCTTAAGATCCATTCCTCTGATAAAAGATATAATCTGTCTAGCCAAGTCCTGAGCAGAAGCACCATCAGCTGATCCTGCATTCTCATACCTCTTAATAAACTTTTCCACAGGCATATTGGTTCCATCAAAGAATAGATCCTTATCCAGGGGCTTGATCTTGATTGTCTTGTTGGATGGTCCTGTGTACTTGGGCATGACTGGTTCTCTTTCCAAAAAGTGAGTGACTGGTGTGTCTGAATGGTGGTGAGAGGGTACTGGAGACTGGGGGTATTGTCCATGTGGGTCTTCTGAAGTGTCTGCTGATTGGTTGTTGTCCCTGTATCTTGCAGTATTAGGGATGTTTCCAATGTTGATCCTGGAAGGCCTGGCTGGATTGGGGTTAAAGGTCTGTCCTACATTGGTATTGATTGGTTGGCTGACTGGAGGGTAGATACTGGGGGCTGAGTAGAATCCTGGGAATCCTTGTTGAGACATGGCTGGTAAGAGGTAGGTTGACAGATGGAAGTGGTATAGGTATGTAGATGTTGAGTGTATGTATGTAGAGTGTATGTATAAAAGAGTGTATTAAGGTATGGGTAGTGAATTTGGATATGTATAAGTCCTTTAAAAAGTTTATGAAGATATAAGTTGACTAATGTATATGTATTTTATGTTTTGTAGATGTTTGAAGATTTGGAGAAGAGAGAAGGGGAAGGTGAAGTAGTGATGAAGCTGATAGTATAGTGTTACTAGGACTAAAGATATCTGAAGAAGTCAGGCCACTGTTGGGACACCACTTGTGGAACTACTCAAGGGGCAGAATAGAGCTTGGAAGGGATATGTATAACTACACTAGTACTAATGTAGGTTATGACAAAGGTGCTGATATAAGAGCTGCCTTCCTGACTAATGCTATGGGGAATGAGTGTAACACTAAGAATAAAAATAAAGGTGTGGCTAATTTCTATTTATTCTTAGATGGCTAGTACTGATGAGCTTTGCTACTACACCTGTAAGGTGGGAGGAATGGAAGAGGGGTGTGAGTGGTAAAAATATATAGTATAAAATGGGGCAGGGTTGGTAGCTTATAGAGTCAAAGTGGGTAAAGCAAGAGAGAGGGGCAATCTTCTTATATTGAATCTAAACTGATATTTATATTGATATATTTTAGGTTGATGGTAACTCTACTAAGTATGTATACTAATTTATGGGATCTGTTGTATATGTAGGGGGTAATTTAGTAAGTTATGGAGTCCATAAGGGAACAAAAGGGAGGAACATGAGTCCTTATATATGTGGGAAAGAAGATGAGCCATCAGGCTGGAGAAAGGAAACAAACAAGGCTATGACATGTAGCTGGTGGGAAAGGAAAATATGACAGATGAGTAGAAAAGAAAGTGACACATATGAAATGGTTTTGACAGTGACAGATGAGTAGTGGAAAGGTAGAGTTTATGTATATATGTAATAGGTTATGTAGTATATATTATTATGTATCTTGGTTGTGAAATATATCTGATTATAATATGTACTGTATTCTATACCTTGCTTTATACTGTAACTTGCTGTATTATTCTGAGTTTGCCTGTAACTCTTGAACCATGAGGAAATTGAGGGTAGTTGCAGTGAGTGACTAGGGTTAAAATGGGGTGTAGAATCTGATAATGTAATAATAATGATGAATATATATAAGGTTTGGGATTTATATGTATATATATGTAAGTATTTGAGTTTTATAAGTAAATAATAGTTATTAAAATATGGTAATGAAGTGGAATGGATCACCACAACGGTGTGCCATGATATGGATGCATCCTTGATTCCTAAACCCTCTCTACATAACAAACGCTTTTCCCTTTGACGCTTCATCTTGTTTTGATGCTTGGATGCCTTAGCACTCTTATTGTTATGACTTTGATGATTCAATGAGGTCCCCAGAACAATATTGTCCCGAGATCCATCATTTAACATTAAAACCAATCCAATAAGGGTAGTTAAGGCATTCAGGGATCAAAACAAAAAGAATTGGAAAAGGGAAAAGAAAACATTGATTAGTATTGATATCACAATTAATATAATGAAATACATACAGTTCTCTTTTCCCCATGGCAGATATGAGACGTGGTAGGGTAGGCTGGGCTGGGCAGGGTAGGCTGGGCAGGGCAGGGCTGGGCAGGGCAGGCTGGGCAGGGCAGGGCAGGCAGGGCAGGGCAGGGTAGGCTGGGCTGGGCAGGGCAGGGTAGGCAGGGCTGGGCTGGGCAGGGTAGACTGGGCTGGGCAGGGTAGGGTAGGCTGGGCTGGGCAGGGCAGGGTAGGCTGGGCTGGGCAGGGTAGGCTGGGCTGGGCAGGGCAGGGTAGGCTGGGCAGGGTAGGCTAGGGTAGGCTAGGGTAGGCTGGGCAGGTAGCAAGCGGTCAGCTTGCTGTTTGATCAATTGTTTGATCGTTCAAACATTGAACGATCAACGTTGATCGTTCAACGTTTGAACGATCAAACGTTGATTGTTCAACGTTTGAACGATCAAACGTTGATCGCTCAACGTTTGATCGTTCAAACGTTGAACGATCAACGTTTGATCATTCAACGTTTGAACGATCAACGTTTGATTGTTCAAACGTTGAACGATCAACGTGAGGGAGGGGGGTAGAGAAAGAAGGGACTTACATGTGTGGGTGCCCCAGGGTAACGAAAAAGGGTAGCAAGCGTGGTAGAGTAGCTGGTATCTGGTGGCTGTAGGGTAGCAGAGGTGAGGGTAGTGGACAGGGTAGCAGGGTGGAGGGGACTTACAAGGCAGGTGGCCCCAGGGTAGCAGTGGTTGTGGGTAGCTGGGCAGATAGTGGCAGGGTAGGGTAGCAAGGTGGTAAGTAATGGTGGGTGGAGGAGAAGGGGAGGGGACTTACTGGTGATCCTGAGAGCTAGGTTGAGCCTGGTGGGAGGGATTTGGGAGGTTGAAGCTATTGGAGGAGCTGAGTGAGAGTGCCGGTTGAGAATCAAGAACTTATCTCAAAAAAAAAAAAAATCTCGAAAAAAAATCTCAAAAAATAAATAAATATTGAGGATTGAGGAAGTTATCACCGAAGAAAAAAAAATTGAAAAAAAAAAATTCAGGTGACAAATTTTCAAAGGAGACTGGAATTGATAATAAAATAAGAACTCATCCAGGATTTGAAAAAAAAAAAAAAAAAAATGGAACCTGAGCTGCATGGATGGGATGTACTCCCACCAATCCCTCCAACTCTCAGGGTAGCCGTGGTGTAGTGGTCAAGATTGACCACTACGCCATGGCTAACCTCCCTCTTCCTTTTGAGCACGGGATCAATTCTCACAAGAGATATAATTTGAATTACACAGCTAACAGTTGTCTTGTTAGCTGTCAAAAATCAGTGTTAGCGTGTAATCCAAAAAGCTATGTAGCGGAAAAAATATCAGCTAACAGCTAACATTTAGCGTAGCGTAGCGATGATGCCGCTACGTTACTGAGAACTTCAAAATCTGTTAGCGCCAGAAAAGTTACGCTACTTGTTAGCGTAGCGGTGAATTTTCCCCGCTAACGCTACAAAAAAATGGACGGAAAAATTTGTCGCTACGCTAACTGTTAGTGTAGCGGAGTGAAATTTCAGCTAACGCTACAAATTTTCTGGGGAGAAAAAAAACCGCTACGCTAACACGTAGCGGTCAAATAGCGTAGCGTAGCGGCCCACCGTTGTTGAAATGTTGCGTCCGTCTAGCCATACTTTGTCCCCTACGTCCCATTCCGGTGTTTCCCTTGTTTTCTTGTCAAATTGGCCTTTCATTGTTTCTTGCGCCTCTTCTAAGCAATGCTTGAGTTCTCCTTGGACCTCCGCAAGTTTGCGGAGTTGTTCCTCTACTGCGGGGATGCATTGTTCTGTTGAGGGGGTTCCGCTATATGCCGGGTTGAATCCGTAGTTGGCTTTGAACGGGGAAACTCCTGTTGATGTGTGGTTGTTGTTGTTGTAAGCAAATTGGGCCATTGGGAGGAGTGGGGCCCATTTGTTCTGTTGGTAGCAAACAAAGTGCCACAGGTATTGCTCGACTGCTTTGTTGGAGATTTCGGATTGTCCATCTGTCCTTGGGTGGTACGCTGTGGATGGCTGTAGTCTAATCCCCATGCGGGAGCTCAATTCACGTGTGATTTGGGAGATAACAATACTTCCCCGGTCTGAGACAATTGTCTTGGGGGTTCCATGGAGTTTCCATACGTGTTCTGCCATCAGTTCCGCTAGTAGCTCCGCGTTCATGGTTTTCTTGCATGGGATGAAGTGGGCCATCTTGGTCAGTCGGTCTACTACTGTTAGTATGCTGTCACTCAAGCGGGATTCAGGGAGATCAGTGATCAAATCATAGCTAATGTCCGTCCATGGGCCTGCGGGGATTGGGAGGGGTTCTAATGTTCCGAACGGCCGTCAAGTGCTAGATTTGACTCTTTGGCATGAATCACAGCCGTCTACGTACTGGTTGACAAATCTCTTCATTCCATTCCACACAAAACTTCTCCGTACTAATGCCAACGTGCGGGATCTGCCTGGGTGGCCTGCGGACTTTGTGTCGTGTTGACTTTTGAGGATCATCGTCCGCAATGCCGAGTCCGCTGGTACCACTATCCGTCCCTTGTCATAGAGTACCCCGTCGGCTTCCGCATACCTGTTTTGGTCCCCTGTCGGTTTCTGTAACAGCTTAATCCAGTCAGCCAATTTTTGGTCATGTGGGGTCAGTTCTCTAATCCTGGAAATGATTTCGGCGTCAGACAACGCTAGGTCGTCCGTTCCCGCATCTTCCAAATCAGTCCCCATCATGTCCACCTCAAACCAATGTTCCCCGTCATCCATTTGAATTGATTTGTCCAGAAACCAGCTGTCCAATTCCGCACATTCCGCAAGCTCCTCAAACGTCCGCTCTGTGATGTTACCTGGCTTCAAAAGCTGACCAAAGGTCAGCTTTTCTCCCGGTGCTGGGGCAAGGTCCGGTCTGCGGGATAGGGTGTCGGGTTTTGTCGATTGGTGTCCTGGTTGGAATATGATCTCGAAGTCAAAACATCCCATGGTCTCCGCCCATCGTGCCTGTCTTCTCGTGAGCTGCTTGGTTGTCATGAAGCTTTCCAAATTACGGTGATCGGTGTATACAATTGCCGTCAAGCGGTGTGGGTTCCCCTCCAGGTATTGCCGCCACTCTTTGAAGGCAGCCACAATAGCCAGTAACTCTTTGTCAAAGATCTCATAGTTGTGTTCCGCCTGTACAAGGGATCGGGACAGGTAAGCTACTGGGTGAAGTTCCTGGTCCTTGGTGCAAACCTGGGACAGTACCGCGCCAAGCGCGAAATCGGAGCAATCACATTCGAGGACAAACGGTTTGTACGGGTCCGCAATTTTCAGGATCAGAGCGGATGTGAAGGCGGTTTTGAGGGATTCAAACGCGGAGTTGCACTTGGCGTCCCACACAAAGGGGGTTTCTACTCTTGTCAGGTTGTGGAGCGGTCTGGTCTTTCCTGAGAAATGGTCGATGAACCGGCGGTAAAAATTAGCAAATCCAATGAATCGTTGAAGTTCGGTGACATTCTTCGGTGCGGGCCAGTCGGTTACTGCTTGCACCTTTGCGGGGTCCATTCTGATCCGGTTGCATGAGATCAATAATCCTAGGTATTCTACTTCTGGCCTTGAAAATTCACACTTTTCGGGTTTCAGCCACAATTGGTGCTTGCTCAATGTTTCCAGTATACTGCCCACCGCTTCCGCATGGTCCGACCCTTTCCGCGTGTAGATCATGATGTCATCTAGGTATGCAGCGGTGTCTTTCCCAATCCGTCCAAGGAGGATGTCTTGCATGAAGTATTGGAAGTATCCTGGCGCTCCCGTGGGACCAAAGGGCATGGTAAGCAGGGCAAATTGTCCTGCCCTGCAGATGAAAGCCAGCTTATCTTTGTCGCCTTCCGCAACTCTGAGGTTTCCATATGCGTTGCGGAGGTCGAGCTTTGTGAATGTGTCCGCATCCAAAAGGCTGTCAACTAAGTCCATTGTCAGTGGGAGCGGGTACTTGTTCTTCACCGTTACCGCGTTGAGTCTCCTGTAGTCAAAACAGGGTTGCAGGTTTCCGTCCTTCTTTCCAGTGAATAGTACCGGTGCCGCCCACGGGGATGTGGTCCGTCGAATGGTCCCGCTCGTCAGTCCTTCGGCAATCATAATATCAAGTGCCTGGTTCTCTGCTGGGGATAGCGGGATGATTCTTCCGGCCTGTGGGGTGGCTCCTGGGATCAGATCTACGCGGAAGTCATACTTTCTTTGCGGGGGAAGTCTCATGGCGCTTGATTTCCGGAACATGTCAAGGTGTCGGTGGTAGCACCGCGGTACTAATTCTTCCGTAGTCCGCTCCGCAGTCGTGGCTTTCCCTTTTTCTGCCAATCAGGCCAATGTCAACCACGATGTTTTGGCCGTGCTGATCACTGCAGGGGTATGTCCTAGGGGGGAAAGAGGCTTGCCAGCTGTTTCGGGATTCAAATGCGGGGGAGATCTATCAGACTCACATTGCGGGGGTGTTATTGTGCTAAAAGCACACACCCCCTTGTCACTAATCCTAGCTTTCCCCATGGGCCTGTAGACCGTATGCGGGGATGTTGGCGGAGAGGACGATACTGCCTTGGCAGTAGCAATAATTTCATTGGGTACCTGGTCAGAGTGTCGAGTCTTGGGGTTCTTGGCAGGGCTTGCAAATCTATCTACAAGGCGTACAAGCTTGCCAGCTGTCTTGGGCGGTAAAGTATGGGGTGGGGGGTTGTCAAACTCACATTGCGGGGGCGTTATTGTGCTGCAAGCACACACCCCCTCGTCACTAATCCTAGCTTTCCCCATGGGCCTTTCGACCTTCTGCGGGGATGTTGGCGGGTAGGACAATACTGCTGCCGCAGTAGCACAAGTTTGATTGGATACGGTTTCATCGGGTACGTGGTTGGGGTGTCGGGTTTCGGGATTCCATGTGGGGTTCTGGGGTCTATCTACAGGGTGTACAAGCTTGCCAGCCGTTTCGGGAATGATGTGGGGGATAGGGATATTGAACTCACATTGCGGGGGCGTTATTGTGTTCAAAACACACACCCCCTCGTCAATCTTCCTAGCTTTCCCCGACTTGCCGGTTGGGGTGTTTTTTGGAATAGACGAAACCGCCGAAGCAGCCGCAATGTCCGGGGTCCATAGGGTACGGTTTGTCCAATTGATTCGGTGTCCATATTGGCGGATCCAGGGCATCCCTAGGATCCCATCATACGAGTCTTTCAGTTGTGTAATGATGAATCGGGACGGGCGGGGTTTGTCGTTCAACCTTAGGTCTATCTCATGGGTTGCTCTGCTTGCAGACCCATCAAATCCAAAGACGGTTCGCCCCGAGGCCGAAGCGGCCTCGAGGAGTCCCCATCGGGATGCGTACGATTCACTCAGAACGTCGTGGGTTGCTCCGGAGTCTATGAGGAAGGATAGGGGGGGATAGGGGCTTTGGGGTGTGGCTCTGGGAGTTGTGATGGTGCATGAAAGGAAACATCGGGGATCAATTTCATTTACATGTAATGTCTGACTAGCACCAATACTGCATGACAACTCCGCTATGCTCGGGAAGGGCACAACCTTCATTCCCGAGCGTCTCCATTTTTTGACTTATCGGCCCGTCCCTTGTTCACCTTGTCCGCCTGTCCCTCCGTTTTAAGCGCCGCCAATCCATCGGCTAGCTGTCGGATCTGGTCCTCGAGTGCGGAGACTGAGGCAGGTGTCCGTCCTTTCCCTTTCTTATTTGGACACTCCCGAGAGATATGTCCTTGCGTCCCGCAGCAAAAGCAAAGTCCTTCCCGCATCATGCGGGCCTTCTCGTCCTCGGACAGGCGGCCGCTGATCGCAGATGTGTCCATGGCGTCGGGATCTGGCTGAGTGTTTGCAAATCCGGTGGTTGTTTCCGCCCCGTGCATCTCCGAATCAAGCTCCATGGCTAGACCCGCTGCCTCATTGACAGTGGTGAAAGTGGTGCGGGCAAGTACTAGTGCCGTCCGAATGTCCCGTTTTAAGCCCTGCCGGTATTGGCTGATGAGGGTCGGGACTTCCCATCCGGTGGTAGTAGCGTGGGTGAGGAATGTGTGGGTGTAGTCGGCCACTGTCCTTGTCTGTCGTAGCGCTTGTAACGCCCGTTCCGCCTTTCCTTTCTTTTCGGAGTCGAAATACATTGTTCCAAAATCCTTTGTCCACCCGTTGTACGAGAAGTCCGCCCCTTCTGTGACTAGGTCAATGTACGGGGCGGACCACACGGCGCCGGGTCCGGTAAGGTAGGACGCGGCAAATAACAGCTTTGTCCTGTCGTCAGGGAACATGGCGCTGTTGACCGATGTATAAATCGCCACTTGGCGGGGGAACGTTTCTGCCTTTGTCCCGCGTTCACCATCAAACTTGTCGGGACATGCAATCTTTGGTCCACGGGTTGGGGTGGAACCGGTTGGTCGGGATGGTTGGTCCCGTTGTGCTTCGGCCGCTCTTCGGCGGGATTGTTCGTTCTCCCTTGCTTGAGTCATCTCCTCAAGCTGTCGTCGGAGTTGCTCTACTTCGTCCATCTTTTGGGTGCGGGTGGAGTTGGGATTGTTCGGGTTGTCTGTCTGGCTTTGTTCAGGTGTCTGGGTGTTGGTTTCTTGCCTTTGTCTCCGTAGTCTTAGATCCTGCAATATGTTATGGTCTGATCTGTGGAGAGGAAGGCTCTGGGGTTCTGGGGTTTCTGGGGTTTCGGGATCCTATAATGTAGATTGCAGGATGAGGAAGAGATGTGGATCCTCGTCCTGACAGACTATATAGTGGTCTGTCTGTGACATGTACGTGATAGACTATCTACATGTGGTGCGGGCTTTGGTGCGGGCAGGCCCGCAATACGGGCGTTGATAAACGCACGCCAACGCCAACCCGCACGCCACTTTTTTTTGGCGTGCGGGGCCTACACGCCAAACAAAATTGGCGTGTAGGGTCTACATGCCAAAATAAATTGGCGTGTGAGACCCACGCGCCAAAAATGGTGTGTGGTTCCCACACGCCAATTTTTTTTGGCGTGTGGGCCCCGCATGCCAATTTTTTTGGCGTGCGGGTCCCCCCTCGCTCAGGTAATCGAATGGGCCCTCCCATTCGATTACGTGAGCGGGCCGGCTGACAAGGTTATACAACCTCGTCAGCCGGGAGGACTTCCTCCCGGCACGAGGCTGTATAACCTCGTCGGCCGGGAGGACTTCCTCCCGGCCGACGAGGTTATACAACCTCGTCGGCCAGGAGGACTTCCTCCTGGCTGACGAGGTTGTATAACCTCGTCAGCCGGGAGGAAGTCCTCCTGGCTGACGAGGTTATACAACCTCGTCAGCCAGGAGGACAAGGTTGTATAACCTCGTCGGCCAGGAGGACTTCCTCCTGGCCGACGAGGTTATACAACCTCGTCAGCCGGGAGGAAGTCCTCCCGGCTGACGAGGTTGTATAACCTCGTCAGCCGGCCCGCTCACGCAATCGAATGGGACCTCCCATTCAATTACGTGAGCGGGATCCCCCCACACGCCAAACAATTGGCGTGCGGGGCCCACACGCCAATTTTATTTGGCGTGTGGGAACCACACCCCATTTTTGGTGTGTGGGTCTCACACGCCAAATAAAATTGGCTGGTAGACCCTACACGCCACTTTTTTTTGGCGTGTAGGCCCCGCACGCCAAAAAAAATTGGCGTGCGGGTTGGCGTTGGCGTGCGCCGTTGGCGTGCGTTTATCAACGCCCCCGCAATACGGCTCATGACAGCAACCACGGAATGCCCAAGCCAGCCTGGAAATTACCTTTGCATTGAAGTCTGGGATCCCCAGGCTTGGATTTCTTCATCTTGATGAACTTGTTGTACTGAGACAAGGCCAACTTGAGCGCATGACAGGAGATTTTGCAGCTGAGGGACTTGAAGGCATTTGGTATTCCGGTTAATCCCTTCAGTAACTCGTGTGCCAGGTTTGTGTGGGCTGTGTCAAGTTGTTGGTCCACTGCTGCAGCAATTGTAATGAAAAGTGTTGCAAAGTTGCACCTAGCGGACGTGACATAGGTTTTCAGCCAGCTGTGGGCAGATTCACATTGTGACGAAGTCAGATTTCCTAGATGGGGTGTCATTCCGGCCCACGCATTCATGAACTTCTGTTGCTTGCTCCAGATGTTCTTGTATAGGTATTCGTAGACATTAGTTTGAGTGACTAGGTACCGTGTCAGTTGAGCCCAATTTGAGTTGCAGGTGTCCTCATTGGGGGCATGTGTGACCTCATGCCAGAGCCTCATGAATTTGGCCCATTCTTTGCCATTGCCAGCAAACGCTTGCTTGCAGTTTGTAACAATGTTCTGATCAATGTGCCACATGCAAAAGTTCGCGGTTGCATTTGGAAAGTGCTTTGAGATAGCATTACGCAGTGCCAATTCCCTGTCTGTCACAAAGACCTTTGGCGCCTGGTCCGTGTCCCATATAGATCTATGGGTATCACACAGGCACCGGATTACAGTCAGTTTCTGATGAGAATAGGTGATTAGTCAAATATACCACCCACTTCAACTTATCAAGAGCCCATGAGTAGGCCTCATTCTTCTCGTTTTGCATCAAACAAAAACCAATCGAAAAACTGTGATTGGTTGCAGTTTGGCCAACCACATGCAGCAGGGGGTAGTTGTTCAGGTTTGTCTTGTAAGTGCAGTCAATGTTGACCACATGGTGGAACCTGCAAGCAAGAAGCAAAAATCCAGGGTGCGCAAACCACAAGTACAGGAGCTTTCCGTCTGTGTCGTAAACATCCTTGTGTGTTCAATTGGATTTGTTGAGGCAACATAGGAGGTACTCGATTGGGGTGTTGCCATACCTCTTCTCTGCCCTCAGTGCCTCCTTTGTGTTGTATATTGTTCTGTTGGTTACAAACCTTCCCTCACTGCTATTAAGGAGTCTAGCAATTGCCTGGGGTTGCATTCCAAGAGACAATAAGCAAGCAACCTTGGTTTGGCCTTCGACAGAGAGCTTCTTGTGGATAACCACATGTTCCAGATTGATTGGACCATGATTGTGCTCAATCATCTTTTGGCAGCGGAGTTCCCATGGTGCATCCTTGAGTTTTACTGAAGTCGGTTTGTGGCCGGATATTTTGAAGCAACACCCCAGTCGCTTATTCCTAGATTCTCAAAACCGGATAGCATCAACTGAGGTTTGGTCTTCCCCGGCAAGTGTGCATGAAAAGTAGATGTTCTTGTCCCGCTTGGATGCACAAACATTCAGAGCATAACCATGCTCGTGGGCCCATGTGGTGACAAAGTGTTTGAGATCAGTGACACATGTGAAAAGGAATTTGGGTGGTGCATCCATTGCATCTGGAAACACAAGCAGTTCAGCCAGTCTGCCTAAAGTGGGAGAATTAAGAAACTAGAAGAACTTACTGCCAACTGAATAATCATAAGATTGTACATCTTCAGATTTCATCAACACTTTATGCGGTTGATTGGCGGCGGGTAACATTGCAGTGGCCAGCGGTGAATGTCCTAAAGGATTGAGCGGGTATTTTACGGGAAGATTGTGTAGGTAAACATTAGGTCTTGGTAAGATGAAAACAAAGTGGAGAAATATTTGAAGACTCACCTTCAGCCACAGTTTGAGGGACTTGAGGGCTGAAATTTGCTTGGGGAAACAGTTGAGGGCTGGGTGGTGCAGGTTGATACCCGCCGGGAGATGTAGCCGTGACCCTTGGGTATTTTACTGGGAGATTGTGCAGGTAAACATTAGTTCTTGGTAAGATGAAAACAAAGTGGAGAAGTATTTGAAGACTCACCTTCAGCCACAGTTTGAGGGACTTGAGGGCTGAAAGTTGCTTGGGGAAACAGTTGAGGGCTGGGTGGTGCAGGTTGATACCCGCCGGGAGATGTAGCCGTGACCCTTGGGTATTTTACTGGGAGATTGCGCAGGTAAACATTAGTTCTTGGTAAGATGAAAAAAAAAGTGGAGAAGTATTTGAAGACTCACCTTCAGCCACAGTTTGAGGGACTTGAGGGCTGAAAGTTTCTGGGGGAAACTGTTGAGAACTTGGTTGTGCAGGTGGCCAAATTTGAGGGCTAAATGGCGCAGAGGAGGTTATTTCCCCCAGATATGGCTGCATATCTTGCATGAAAGGTATGGAAGGGACTTGATTTGTCTGCAGCGGAGCGGGAACTGATGGTTGGCGAACAGGGAAATTGTGAGAGGTTGGCGGGCCTTGGAAGTGAGTGGGTCCAAGAGTGAATGGGTTGGCCGGGTGGGACAATGGTTGGGGTCCCGGCTGCCAGTAGTTTGAGATTTGTGGTGCTTGATGGGGTTGCGGGAACGGATGGGATGGTGGGGCTTGAGTTATATGAGGTGGTTAGAGGGCTGGCTGAGCCAGATAGGATGGTTGGGCTGGATCAAGCGGATAGGTAGAGGCTGAAGGTTGATGGTGATAGTGGGTGAATTGAGGCAGTTTTACCTCATATGGGCAGAACACAGGCTGGGTTACTGGGTGAGCTGGGGGGACAGGGTTTGGCTGGATTGCCACTCTGTAGTTGGTGTCTGTGAAGCTGTAGCTGGCTGGGTGGGCTGGGGGGCTTGGCCATATTGGTTGCTTGGGTAGCCATAGTTATTTGCTAGCTGGCCTGATTGGTTGAGCTGAGCTGCAGGTTGGCCAAGCACGTGTGAATTTCCATATGCAGAGATTTGATTTTGATACAAGTTGCCAAGTGGGGCGCAAGGGTGATGGTTGGGGTTGACCTCATAGAATCCGTATGGGCGTGGAGGCTGATTGCTTGAGGGGTTGTAATCACCGGTGTGAGACATCTTTTGCTGCTGATTTGGTGGATTGTGGGGAATATGTTTGCATTTGAATGGGAGAGTATGTCAGCACGTGTTACTATATCTACGGTAAAAAAATAAAAATAAAAATAGGAAGAGATGTGTTTGAGATGGGCCCATTGGGCCACTTTTGGGGGGGATGGTGTGCGTCTGGTGCTTATATGGGGCCCTTTGAGATCCCTGGGGGGTTTGAATAGCCCCTTTGAATGTTTTACAGCCCCTTTGGAGCATCAAAGTGGGCCTGTGGGCCCACTGGAGGTGATGGGCAGAGGCTGGCCCCTTCTCAAGGCCATTGGGCCCTGTCTTTTGGGCCAGTTGGGTCTTGGAGAGGGCCCTGGGCCTGTGGGCTTTTTTTCTCCCACAAAATTAAACCCCAAAAATTCCCTTTTTTTTGGTTTTTTTGGGGTCTTTTTCTCATTTTTTGATTTTTTGATTTTTTGATTTTTTGATTTTTTTTTTTTTTTTTTTTTTTTTTTTTTTTTTTGGCAAGACTCACTCTTTTGTTTTTTTCAAATTGGTGGGTGGTTGGGATCGCCGTTTGGTGGAATTCGACGTGGTTCTGGTTGAAAACAACCGGAATCAGACTTGGGCTCCCTCACGTAATAGAATTGGCCCTCCAATTCTATTATGTGAGCGAGGGGATGTGTATATCCCCATACACATAATACATGTATGTATTATGTGTATGGGGATATCACATTCAATATCCCCCCACACGCCAAACAATTGGTGTGTGGGACCCGCACGCCAATTGTTTGGTGTGCGCTCCCACACGCCACACAATTGGCGTGTGGGGCCTACACGCCAATTTTATTTGGCATGCGGGTTGGCGTTGGTGTGCGTTTATCAACGCCCCTGAGACGCGGCTGCCTCAACAACCCAACACCTGACCCCCCTCTTCCAGCCTCCACATTCGGCTTTCCAAGCTCCTTGGCAACAATGCCCATCATGATGGATCTGGCGCCGTCCGCTTAGATGCTCATTTTGTGGAGCAGATTCTTGACCTCTTGAATACCAACAAGAGAATGACACGCTGCCTTGAGGAGACACTTGATCAACTCAATGCAAAAGTCAACCCAATACACGCATGGCCGAGTTTGAAAGGATTCTCAAAACAGCGCTCCTTCTCACACCGGCAACAAGAAATCATTTGTGTCAGTTGCATTGGCCTCTACCCCAGGTGTTTTACTGGTCCCTTCTAAGTGTCCCCCCCCCCAAAAAAAAAAAAGTCCCTAGCCTCCTTGAAGCCCAAACGTGTGGTCATCCACTCCAACCCGGCTAACACCCCTCAGAGATGTGCCTTGATGTGCTCTTTTTCAAAAGGCAAATGAGGCCCTTTTGAAACTTGACGCAAAGGTTGATGGCGAGACAGTGGCCATTTGAGGAATCAGCATGTTACCTTCTGGCAATGTTTCATTCTACATAAAGAATTGATCCCATCAGAAGTGGCTCATGGAGAACAAACACCTCTGGGACAAGGAGGTTCACCCTGACCTAGAATCTACACCAAGCATGTTTTCCATCATTGCTCATGGTGTCCCCAAGACATTCAACATTGGCAAGGCTACCAACATCTCTCAAATTGCCCCAGAGAACAGTTTTCAGATGTCCAATCTTGCCCAAATGCAATGGATGGGCTCAAACAAATCATCAGCTAAGAAGGCCGGATCTCTGATTTTATCTTTCACCAACAAAGATCTAGCCCACAAATTGAGAAGGCTGGAATTTTCTTGAACTACGACTTTCACCGCACAGACAGATTCAAACCCTGGCCCCCTCAATTCTTCAAGTGCCTCTGCATGGGGCACTTTGGGAAGTGGTGTTGAGAGAAGGCTTGATGCGTGAAATGTGCTGCAAATCATTCCACCAATGAATGCCCTGAAGGCCTCAGAGGAGTGACATCCTGTATTGTGAAACCTTTTCTCACAGATTTCACATTATATTACATAATCAACACTTCCAACAATATATCAACACTCACAATCCCGGCCTCTTCCTAGCTCAGCAGATATCTTGACTTATTACTTCTTTTCCTCTGCTGAGCTAGAATATAAATCCATTTTATTCTAGAATCTCTCCTCAGTGCCTATCTCTCATTCAGGTTCTTCTTCAAAGGGATTAGTGAAGGGACAAAACCCTTACAATTATTCTCTGTAAAGAAGGTGTCAAGAACAAGATAGAAGGCATCTCAACTGTTAATCATACCCCCTTCAATATGAGCTGCCCCTTCAAGAAGGCATGGTTTGATAAACACCATCTATCTCCTCAATGATAGATAGGCCCACAGTAGCCCCTGATCATTCCTTGCTTCAAGTCCCAGCTTCTCTCAGTACTTCTGACACCTTTGATCAAGATTACATTCCCTCATCTACTCCCCCACCCCTCTCCACAACTTCCCTTTCAGCTCTTCAATTGAATTTCCACGTCTCCAAATCAGTAACGCTGTGGGAGAATGTATATACAGGAGGTGCAGCACTGAAGCTGAGCCTGTAGCCGCGGGCTCAGCGGCAGGCTGAGGCTGAGGTAAGGGGGGTACTTACCAAATGACATTGGACATTCTGCGGGGAACAGCACAAGGGCGCAGCATGTGACATTCTATAGTTGGCGCGGTCAATCGGTCAAGCGGAGGAAGGCCGCTTCAGTATGCACGACGTAGGGGACCGGGTGGAACCACGGGGTTTGGGGCACCAGGCCCGCAAGCGGAGCAGGGGCAGAAGGAGCGGAGTCATGCGCAGGGGAGCAACAGACAACTGCAGGGGTCAACAGGGTATAGTAGTCGGGGACAGGCTGCGGTGCAATGCGGGATTGAGTAGACAAGCAAGTAGGACTCCAGGGATGGTACCGGGGATTGCGGGTCAGGACCGGGGGGAGTGTTGTATAAATAGAGTTTTGTACCAGGGTTGCGGGGTCTTATCTTATCTGATCATCAAAGTAGATAGCTATCAACTACAGCGCATATAAGAAATCACTTTTACTTTAGAACTCTCAGCAACTTTCAGCGTGTGCGGACAAGCGGAACTGTGAAGGGCAACATCAGGAAGACAAACGCAAGAGGAACGGTCCCCTTGCTGAGTAAAGGTGTTTCAGGGAATCCAGTTAACTATCCGCTAACAGTTGTTTATCCCGCAGAGGAAATCAAAGAACCACTGGAACCAACCAGGAAGAAGGGCAACCTACCGTTTCTGTTTCCGGGGTCGCCATTATTTCCACAACGCTAAGTGTTCTTAATTCATCTACTCATTTTGATTATCTCATTTTACAGGAAGACTGGGTTAACCCCTTTAATTTACTTCTGTTGAATTCTGAGTGCCGTAACATCTCCTGTGACATAACTCTAGTTCACAGTTTCCTTCTCTCCTCTTCAATAATCTCAAATTATTGATCCTTCCCTTCTTATCCACTCTTCCTCTTCACCACTTCTCCACTCCTATAACTTCATTCTCCCTCTTCTCCACTCCCATAACTCCATTCCCCCTCTTCTCCACTCCTACAACTCCTCAATTCCCTTCTTCCTTATTCTCTACTAACTATCCAACTATCCCAATCTACCTCAACTACTCACCTTGACTCTCTTAAACATTGATAAACCTTAGTCACCTTTCTCTTCCTATCTATTCAATCCTCATCTCATCTCTTTCCAAACCTCCTCTCCTAACTCCTATCATCTAATACCTCAAGGCATCATTCTAAACTTGGTGAGAAAATCACAAATCACTTGCAAATACAATCAAACATCTCGACTTACCTTTCTCTCTATCTTTCAACAGTTCCTGTGTCCTATTCTAAATTACACTCTACAGTGGTTGTCTACTACATTTACTCTTAAATACTCGTGGTAAATATTTCAACTAGATCCTCTCTCTTATTGTTCTGTCATCTCTATATTTACTTTCTGATCTTCTATTGTTATCAGTCTGGTTTTTGTTCTACAATAATCAACAGAAATTGATCAACTTCCTCCTCAGCACCCCGTCTGGTGTGCTTATGTCACCTTTGAACACTCCCCAAGAACGTGGAATCAGCAACACAAGGTCATCATTTATATTTGACATTCCATCCCATCAGAAGCTGTCAGACTTCTTGAAGGGGGCTCCCAGACCCTTGTGGGCGTGAAAATCTCCCCTTTGTTGGGCAAATTTTTTTGCATCTTAAATATTTACAATCCTCCTCCCTCCTTCTGTGCTGTTGCTGAAATAAAAGAATGGCTAACTACCTTCTACTCTTGACAGCAACCAATGATCCTTTGCATGGACGCAAACCTCCATCACCAACACTGGAATCCCCCAGGCTGTAGGAAAAAGGAACCCAAGGCCATTGATTTGCTAAGTTCACTTTCCTCCTTTGGTTTTAGATTTGCTTCCCCCAAATGTACTCCCACCTTCTATTCTTCTAAGGGAAAAGGAACCACCATTGATCTCATTTGGTCCAATTTCCTTGGTTCCAAGGTAATTTCTGATGTCAGGTTCTCCAGCAACAACTTTGGCTCCAACCACCAGGCTCTATTGCTCACATTTCAAAACCCTGCCCCAACCTTCCATTGGCGCCCCCCTGATGTTGAAATTAACAGCTGAAAACCTAGAACCTTCTCGAGCTAAGTTATCAAGCTCTTTGATTGAAAACATAATGGACCCAAATGACCAGATTTCCCGGCTGACATCTACCCTGCAATCAACTCAGCAGTCCCTAGGCCAAGAAGTTCAGTCAAACGTGGCTTGGGCCAAGCGATGGTGGTGTTGGAAGACGCTGGATCTGGTTCTCCATACTTGGAACTGTGTGCGGCGGTGGATGATCCTGTACAAGTCACCGGAAGCTTGAGAATGCTATTATCAGTGGAACAATTACATCCTGTCCTTAGTCTGATTCTTGAAACAGCATAGCTGGTGCAAGTTTCTTGAAGATCCCTCAGAGGGGGATCTCTACCGTGTTCTTTGTTTTTCCAATAGGTCATTGGGGGTACCGTTACGGAACAGGGAGGGTCCCATCATTCATGATAAACAGCAACAGGCTAAGTTACTCTTTGAAGGCACCTCTGTCACACATGCTCCTATCAACCTGTCCAATGTTAATTTTGACTTGAATGTTTGCTTTGTCAGCTATCCTAAGGTCTCTGACTCAGAGGTTATGAGCGCTATCATGAGGATAAGCCCCAAATGTGTACAACAACATCCTAACCAGGAGTGTCTCCCCCTCTTCCTGGAAGGTAGCAGTCACAGTGATCATCACAAAGCAGGGAAACCCTGATTACACCAGCCCCTCGGCATACCAACCCATTGCACTCCTCAGCACAATGGGAAAACTCTTTGAGTTGATCATTGCCCAGTGGCTCATAGCTTGGGCTGAGAACGCCTGTGTCCTGGCCAATGGCCACTTTGGTGGCAGGAAAGGATCTGGGACCAAGGACGCCCTCTTCACATTTGAACATTGGGTCAAAGCCAAATGGAAGGAAGGCAAAGTGGTTGCTGCCTTATTTCTTGATGTCAAGTCTGTATACCCTTCTGTGCACCCCTCAAGGCTGATTAACTATCTCTTCCATCTGAAATGTCCCACCTACCTTGTTTTGATCATTGCTGACTTCCTCAAAAACAGATTGACCACAGTTCACCTCAATTATTTTACCTCTGAAGCTTTCACCATTGATTTGGGCCTCCCACAAGGCTCCCCCTTATCAGTAATCTTCTAGATTCTATACAAGAACTCTCTGCTAAACCAATCCTTCTCTACTTCAACAGATGTAGTTTCAATTGAATATGTCAACAATGTAGTTCATCTTGGCACTTGCTGCTGCGCCTTCAACTGGCAAAGCTAAGGAGGCACTCTTCAAAGAAGGCCTCCGTTTGCTCAAATGGGGAAGCACTCATGGTGCTATCTTTGATATGGCAAAAACACAATTCCTTTGGCTGACTAAAGGAAAGCCCCCCAAGGGTGATTTCTCATTTGGCAATCAATGACTCAAATCCATTTCCAAGGTGAAGTGGCTGGGCATCTGGCTAGACTGCAAACTTCTCTTCAACCACAACTTCAAGATCTTGGAGGAGAAATCAGGCAGGACAATCAATCAGCTAAGAATCTTTGGCAACTCTAGATGGGGAGCAGGAGAGTCTAACCGCACCAGAATGATCAGATGTGTTTTTTTCCCCAGATTAACCTATGGGGCTGCAATATGGGCCACAGAGTTGAATAAAAGGAAAACAGAAACCCTCACGGCCAAAGTGGATTGCTTGGCAGGCATCTTTGCTTTGGGTGTATTTAAGTCCACACCTGCTTCATTCATTTTGGCAAGATCTTCAGCCCCTGTCTTCCTGAACAAGGTCCTCAGGACCAGCTTTTCCTTTTTTTACAGGAAACTCACTTTGGTCAAAGCCAACAACCTTGTCCGCTCTCTGATTCTGAACAGCAGAGCAGAGTCATCAAAACACTTTGCTGCTGCTGCTGCTCAGACCGGACAGGTGTTGGCCTTGATTGACACAGCGCTAGGGATGGACCCGGAGATTGTATATCTCCCCTCAGAGTTCTCAATGACCCCCTCAAGGACGTTGACATATCTCAATGAAAGTAAAACCAAGGAAATGGCTATCAACTACGTTAAGTCACTTGTCTCAACTTGTTCTATGGATCCAAAGGCACTCCTGATTTTCAGTGATGGGTCCTACCACCCGGAGAAAGGAGGGGCTGGGGCAGCTGTTTGCCCTACGCTCAATGTGTTTAGCTCAATCTCACTAGCCAAACAAGCAGTGATCTCAAACCATGAGTGCAAGGCGGTGGTTGGCCTTGTGGTGGAGCTTTGCAAGACAACAAACTACTCATGTATGTTGATTTTAGTTGACAATCAAGGGGTCATCTGTTGCACTTGATGCCTCAAGATCCCAAAACCTGGCCAGTGGTGGTTTGGGGAGATTGACAGATCTTTGTCTCTACTACCTCTAGCCAGGAGGGTTTCCTTTGTATGGTGCCCAGGGCATCGGGATATTCTAGGCAACAAACTGGCTGATCAACTGGCCGAAGAGGCTGTGGAATCCCCCTCCCTACCCTTGTTGGACGTCAAGGGCAATTTCAAAAAAACTAAACAGATATCCACCGCTCATCTCACCCTCAAAAGATCCATCCCCTCAAGTCTTCCCATCTCACTTAGCTTGCTGATCAATCAACTGGTGTCAGGTCATTGCACGCTGAAGGCACATCTTTTCCAAATCCACAGGGAATTTGATCATCTCTGTCCATTTTGCGGGGGCAGAGAAACTGTTGGGCATGTCATGAACTTTTGTTCATACACCAAAACCATTGCTCAATCCTTTGCCCGAATCTTTGCCAACACAAGATTAAATTCAACCCCCTGACAAACTGGACAAACTCCTTCTCAATAGTCAAGCTGAAATTGCCATTGTCAACTTCCTGACAGGATCAAATTGTTTCACCAAGCAGTTGGCCCGCTGATTTCCTTCTCCTCTCCTCTTTCTCTTTTTCTTATTGTTTGTTTTCTTTTTGTCTTCTTGCTTTTGTGTCTTCCTTTGATCACTGTTCTCTGTAGGGTCTGTAAAATGGAGATGTGTCTGGTGAGAGTCAAACTCATGACCTCAGCTAAGCTGAGACACATCCTAGAGTGCTGCCTTTACCAACTAGGCTACAGATGCTCGTGACTGCCAGGGTGTTGGTTGGTAGTTCTCATGGTTCAGCTGGTGATACATCATGGTAGCAGACTAACAGGCAACTCAACATTCTCATGTCCTACCCTTAGTTCATAACTCTAGCGCGTTTCCGTAGTTTTGTTTGGTTATTCTTTTAGCTTGTTCTCTATCTACATGTTTGTTGTTACTTTGATTCATAGTGTGCAATGCCATCGGCCAAATTACACTAAAAAAATAAAAATAAAACCTGGAACGCTTGATAGTGATCAACGGAAACTTTTTCTGCTTCCGTGATGTATTTAAATACATTTAGATGCTTAGAGGGGCTGTGTTGTTGTAGCCAGCTGTCGTGAGGCAGCTGCACAGCCATGTCCACTCACCAAAAAGCTTTCGGATTGTGAATTGGATTGATAGATAACTGTAGACGTTGCAGTGCTCGTTAATTGCCGCAACATCAAAAAGAGGAAGTCTTCTGCGGGTGCCCAAGTGGATCCGAGGCTCCGGCGGCGATCAAGGGACTGCTTGAATGGAAAGCACAGCTTGTTAGTGTCGCACACCTCAGGTCCCATCTTTAATGAGCTGAATTGACAGCGGCAACAAATTGGCGCACTTGTCAGTTGCGGCCACATCACCGGAGGACGCAAGTCTCTTGGGAGTTGGCTGGGCTGATCTTTTGATGTCTCAAGCAGCTTCAGGGATAATGGCGAAGCGCATTGCGTTGGAGGGATGCAGTGTTTAAGTGGTAGGACTGGAGAGATCTATAAATTGAGCACCCATTTTCCACTCCTCTCAATCATCCCATCTTCCCTCACTAGCTCACAGATTCAGCTCCCAGCCAACTTCCTCCCTCATTCAGTCTTTCATTTAAACAAGAAAAACCTCAAACCTACAAGAATGTTGTCCACCATCTACGTTGTTTGCCTCATGGCCGTCTGTACGTCTGAATCTAGGAAGTTTTCCTGCTTGACGCTCCAAACTGACCCACTTTCGTGGATTGTTCTCCCCTTTGCAGCTACCATGGCTACACCCATCCAGTCAGTAGCCCTCGCCACTTTCGTTATATTCGCCCCCTGCTGACGCTCTTTGTTCCAACAGGCACAGTCCCCGTGGCTTCAGCAGTTACTCACAGGACGCCGCCCAGAACGCAGAAAGTCACAACAGGCAAGCCTCATATGGCCCGGGTGGTGGCAGCATGAGCAGTGCCGACCGCAGTAGTTCTGCTGCCAGCAACAACTCCGGCTACAACTACAACAGTGGTTTAGGCGGTCTGGGCGGTGGTCTCGGCGGTTTCGGGAGTGGTGTCGGCAGTCTTGGTGGTTTTGGTGGTAGCGGCTACGGCGGCATCGGTTCAGGTTCCGGTGCTGCTTTTGGCGGCGGCATTGGTGGTTCCAGCTACAATGCCCAGAGCGCCTCCAACAGTATGAACGCGGCCAGCGGTTACAATGCTGGTGGTCTTGGTGGCAACAGCTTCTCATCGAGCCAGCAATCGTCCAGCGCCTCTTCAGTTAGTTACTCATTCCAAAACCTCAACAACATGATCGGTCAGATGCAATCCAGCCTTGCCGCCGGCCAGCTCAGCCAGAGCAGTGCCTACCAACAAGTTTCCCGACTTGCCCAGTCCTTCCAATCCGTGTTGAACCAAGCCAATGGTTGTGCCGGTTGTTTCCAAGTAAGCAGCCTCTAACCGCATAGACATTCATTATTCCCACAAAACTAATTCCTCAGCATCACTATTTGTCACAGGGCCAGGGCCAGAGCCAATTCAGCAGCGCAGCTTCCAGCACCATGAGCCAGTTTACCAGCTTCATGAGCCAGCTACAGGGTGCCTTTGGTTCGAATGCGTTCGGTCAAATCGCTTCTCGTATGCCAGCCTACTACCCGCTCATGTGTACTTCGCTCAAGCTGACCACCCTGTCTATTTTTTGCAGCCTTCTCGTCACAATCTATCAGCTCGTCCTTCCAATCGTTCTTCCAACAGGCCAGCAGCTCATCATCCTTCAGCTCCAACAACTTGATCCCGCAGAACTTTGGCCCTGTTATGCAAGGCATCATGCCCTCCATCATGCCAGTTATCCAGCAATTGGCCTTCCACAAGTAGAGGGTTCATTCTCTTTGCAGGTGTATAACCCCCTTACATCCTGCGCCTGTTCCACTTTTCTCCCATTGTCGAATGTTCGCATTTCTACTACCCGTGTTGTTATTAAATGCCTTTCTCCTATCTACTCAACAGACAATACATATTCCTTTCAATCACTAAGATTTACACATTTTCTTTGCGGCTCCCGTTCCAAGTCATGCACCGTGTCAACACCCGCCAATACACTTGAATGCTGAGTAAGTGCTTCTCGCAAGGTGGAAATCTTCCTATGCTGGTCAGCTACCCAACCATGAGCCTCCTTCATCTGCTCGTACTGTTGCGTGCAAGCACTTTATCAGGCAGAGGCCCTCCTCCGCCACCGCGCATCCTACAACCTCAAGGTCAATGCGACGCATGTTGATGGTCGTCCCCGAAGACTCCAGCATGTCAACATGGGAAGATGAACCCTGACCATTGCCTTCAAATCATCTTGATCGTTCTTTCTCTCGAAGGTAGAAGATCATCATCTCCTGTTGCCTACGGATTCATGCCCTGTCTGATTCGTTGGAATCTGTTGATGTTACTGGTTGGACCTAGGTTCTGTCTTGCCAGTTGCTATTTACAAATATACATTGCAACCAGAAGCGGTTCCATGTTATATATACTTTACTAGGGAGACGACCAAAGTGATGTCGTCAATTTTCCCGCCTCTCAAATCAGTGATTCCATGTTTTGCGGCATAGGCCTCGAAAGGCGTTGATCGATTCTCCTAAGTTACACTTTGGTGATCAGTAATGTTTCAAGGCGGACATGAACATGAGAGAAAACACAAACTTGAAAACTGGCGCGATGGGCTCCATAACATATTGCATGGGCTAGAGAATGGACAAGATCGGCGTCATTCCAATCTGGCTTGCTCTTGATGATCAACCGAGCAAGAGAGCGGATCTCTTCGGTCCAAAGATTATCACCTATCCCGTCGGTGAAAAGCAAGACAAGATCGCCGTCCTCGAGGGTTTCAGTACCCGAGTCGGCTATCTCGGGGGTATCAGCAACGAAGTCATGAGTAGAATATCCAGCCGGGAACTTGGTGAGCTGGTAAGGACAGTTAAAGAAATGTGTCTGGGCTTTCGTTTGAGTGCCCACTTTCTCCGCGCCGGCCTTGATATGGATCATGCTAGAGTCGCCTAGATTAGTCCAATGGAGAGCAGCGGTTTTCGGGTCTAATTTGGCTATCAATGCAGTCGAAGCTCCCCCGTGTACTTGATCATCCTCTAAAGTTGCCTGGAACGCTGTGGATAACAATGACTGTGGATCTGTCTGCGAAGTGGATCTATCTTTCAATATCCGATCTGCATGAAACATGATCCCTTGGGAGACTTCCGCAGGGTCATTGCCCCCTTCTGCCCATCCTCCAACACCATCAGCTACGCCCAGGTATGTCGGCCTGGTGGGGTCGGTTGTCGAGTGATTGATGAACCACCAATCGTGACCAGAATTCGTCATTCTGTCATAGTTCGTGGGCCGCTCTTCGGCATATCGTGTCAAAAATTCTTCACTCCATCGTTTCTTTTCTGTTTCAACCCACTTGCCAAATGCTGACGGCGTCTTCCGTCTTCGTAGAGCAGATTCCGAGAGTTCTCCATCTGTCAGCTTTTTTGAAGCACTCACATGATCAGTTTCTCAAGTTTCATACGATCAGATAGACTGTTAAGAAAAACTGCCTCGAAATCTACAAACTCACCGGTTTCCCAACGAACGAGGCGGCGTTAATAAATTTACAAATAGGTGCTACAGTGCAAAACATTCGAAGGGGAATTCAATCACACAGCTGGTTAACCACAAACCAACGGCCAGGGCAAGAAAGAACAGGACACACCGTTTGAGAGAGTCGATTGGGATCGCACAAAACTGCAACGAGGCTGCAAACTAAGGGGACGAATGAAAACATTCGAGGTATGCAGGTCAATTTTTTTTGGCTGTAGGATCGTACGATACCGGTTGGCGAAGTTATGCCCGAGAAGCTACGAAAACGTATACATGAAGCTGATTAGTTTCTCTATCTCTCCGCAGATGTCTTTTTTCTAACTGATGATTTGTGTGGGGATGGACCTGGAACATGTTCCCCAGTTGCGGAAGTCGGGTGGTTGGGTTAACTGAGGACTTGATCGCGAAACGGACGTCATTAACCGGGCCGGTAGGCGGCCGCTTCAGTCGGTTGGGATGTAAGCAACACGACAAAACCCTACATGTTGAATTATTTACATATTTAAGTACATGTACTTTACTCGACATTCACTGGAAAGTCAAAGTGCTGAGCAGAAGATAATCCTTCAAGTCTACAATGACCCACTAAGAACTTCATCTACTTTGCATGGAGGCCTTTATTGTTGGAATTCTGTCTCCTCATCCCCAAAAGACCCTTTACATGTGAATAAATATAAAAATGATTCATTGGACTGATGTTTGTATTGGCGACTCTAAATGACTGATTTTCAATAACTTAACACACAGTGACACCTACAGCGATCAAGATTCGCGTGTAAAATCGGAGGTGTATATTGAACATTAAGCCATGCGTGAAAGATAAATGATGGGAATAGCAGTTCAAGAGATAGAAAATAAATCACTAGAGAAGAGAGGAACGTGTGTCTTTATAAAAATGCTATAAATGGAGCCTCGCAGAGCCACACCTGAGGGTTGACCCGGGGAACCTACCTGACAGCTGCTGACTTGGAGCGTTCGGGTTGGAAAGGTGGCGGAAGAACACTAGTCGGGGACTGACTGGACGTATTTCTCTGGCCAGTCCTGAAAAGTGGGAATGTAGGAGATAGCAAGATTATAGGGATTTATGATTGGCAGACCGAGACTATACCTAAGGCGACCTCCTCGAATTCGGCCGGTAATTTCCAACCCGGTTCGGCTGTCAAGACCTCTACTCCGTTTTCAGTGATCAGTAATGTTTCTTCGAACTGAGCCGACCGTTTGCCGTCCCGTGTGACTGCTGTCCAGCTTTTCCCATCCATCAATTGACCAGTCAGTTGTGTAGGCACAAGAAGCAAAGGGGGGAAAGCAAGTTTACTGACTTGTCCGGCCAGTGATCTTCATCAGAAACTCCTTGATTGACCATCGGTTCGATAGTAAAAACCTGTGTTTGTTGATATATCGCAGCTCATCAGCTTCTTCAAAAAAAGGGAACACAGGATATCCCATTCAGTGACAGACCATTCCTGCTTTCATCTCACCAGCAGCCTTTGATTTGGAATAATGTGGTATATTTGGGGGCCCATGGAATAGCCTACGCAGAGACGAACAAAGAAAGTATGAGTAAGATTTGCACATGCTTCGCCCAGGTCCAAAGAACGGAAAGGAAGTAGGAGTAAAGATTAGAAATGACTGACTGGCTGATTCCGTGGCCACAGTATCTCTTGTTGACATTGAGGCCAGCTTGTTTGGCCATGGGTTCGATGATGTTGCCAATCTCTCTGAATAACGTGCCAGGCCGACAGATGGAGATTGCCCGATCTAGACACCTCCGGGTCGATTTGATCAGATGTTCGGACTCTTCGCTGATCTTCCCCACTGGATATGTCGCGTTTAAATCACCATGGTAGCTTTTTTCATGGTTTGGCGGGCAGAGAAGCGAAGCATGCAAGGATTAGCGCATGCCTTGGGGTTGAGTCATAAGAAATACGAACCCTTCATGGAACAGGGTAACGTCTAGGTTGACGATATCCCCTTCTACCAGTGGCCGACCGTCAGGGATTCCTTGACATAAAAATATCGTTCAGTATATTAACATTAGGAAAACACACCCTTTGATGCACTCTGTCACGCTTACCATGACAAATCACCTCATTGACGCTGATACAAATACTACGCGGGAACATAAAATCTGAAAGAGTTCACTGAGTGGTCAGTATTGTTAAGAAAATAGTAGAAAAGCAAACAAATTTATGTAAGCTCAATGAAAGAATTGATTGAAGAGACTGACAACCAAGAGGTGAAGGGTACGAGTTACGCTCCACACATGCATCATGTACGATCTTGTCTAGCTCTAAGGAAGTGATTCCTGGTCTGACATGCGTGCCTGCCAAGTCCAGCACTTCTCGAGCGAGCTTCATCGTCGATGTCGTCAGGTGAAAGAGAGAAGTATGTAAGGCGAGCCATTAGTAGACAGGAAATAAACAAAAAAGAAGGAGCGGGGTGTTGACTAACCTTGCAGACCTTCCTCATTCCATCAATTTCATGCGGCTTCAAAGGTTTCCCGAGTCGTTGGCCAGATATTGCCTGTTCAGAGGGTGAAATGCCATGTTGAACTGCATTATGAAAAACGATGGGATGAAGGCAAAGAAGGAATGAGTTATCGGGCAATCGAAGGAAGTGTATTACCCACTTCTTGAAGGCCGTAGGAGACCACGGAGAAGACGTTTTTGAGCCCAGTCAATGACCACTCACCGTCCTTTGCATAATCCGCTTGATAGACCAGACGAATTTTGGGGCGTAGATTAGGTTGCTGATTTAAAGTCCGAGACGTGCGATGACTAGCGTTTGGGTTCACAAGACCGATCTACTTACGTAGTTGTATCGTTTCTGGCACAGTCCTCTTGGGCACCCCTTCGAGAGGATAACACGCCCTCAGTGGACCGGTATATTTAAAGTTTTGGATCCCCCGAAGAGTCTCCTTCGACCGACTTCTGAGCGGATAGAGTGATAAATTATGTTCGTCAAACGGGTCATAAGCTGTTCCAGACAAACTTGTGAGCTGAAAACTGATTTTTCGGGGAGCTTTTTGATTTTAGGCGACAAGTCACTGTTTGAGGTTGACCAAAGTTGAACTAACTTCCAACCGGTCCTTTGTATTCCGATGGTACGACGGGAGCTGGTATGTTCGAATGACATGAGATCTTGTGTTCGGGCCAGGCTTGTTTGAAGCAGGTTTGAGAGCAGAAGAAACGAGAGGGTAGATTAGGGTCCCTGGTACAGTCACGAAGTCACCATCCAAGAGAATGACACACTGAAAAAATTAGCGTATGCCTCTAGGCGACTTGGGTCACATGAACATGTTAGTTGACTCAACTGTTTACATTTGGGGCATTCTAATTTGCTTGCTAGTTTTCCGCAGCCGTTCGTCGAACAGGGTCTTGTTATCGGCTCGACCATGGTGGGCTGGATGTATGTTGGGAGTATTCAGCTGGACAGGGCTTGATGATTGAATGCCTCCTCTTAGTTGATTGGAAATCGTCAGGCTTGTCGAGCGTTCGGATCTGGTTGGTTTTCGTCCGAGAGGGGCTGCGCTGCAAGTGCTACTTGTGCACGCAGTTACCGCTTGACCTGGGCCTCTTCTCAAAAAAAGGTTGGGTAGTCCAAGCCCATGCATGAATTTCCATTACGCCCAAGGGTAGTAGCATGGTCACCAACCCTTAACCGAATTTGCAATCATGAGGATCCGAAGCCTCCCGTGAGGGCTCGTCACCCCATGTTGCAATCCTGCAATCATCGCTGCCGACTGGCGAGATGATTCTCATTGGACTTGAGGAGCGGGATGGACAGCTCCGGGAGCTCGCTAGGGAGGATTCTTCTGGGAGAAAACGAGATGCCCCTTCGGGAGGAGGGGGGAGCCAAACAGCTGACCGGTGGCGGAGGAGAGCCTCTGCCTGATAAAGTGCTTGCACGCAACAGTACGAGCAGATGAAGGAGGCTCATGGTTGGGTAGCTGACCAGCATAGGAAGATTTCCACCTTGCGAGAAGCACTTACTCAGCATTCAAGTGTATTGGCGGGTGTTGACACGGTGCATGACTTGGAACGGGAGCCGCAAAGAAAATGTGTAAATCTTAGTGATTGAAAGGAATATGTATTGTCTGTTGAGTAGATAGGAGAAAGGCATTTAATAACAACACGGGTAGTAGAAATGCGAACATTCGACAATGGGAGAAAAGTGGAACAGGCGCAGGATGTAAGGGGGTTATACACCTGCAAAGAGAATGAACCCTCTACTTGTGGAAGGCCAATTGCTGGATAACTGGCATGATGGAGGGCATGATGCCTTGCATAACAGGGCCAAAGTTCTGCGGGATCAAGTTGTTGGAGCTGAAGGATGATGAGCTGCTGGCCTGTTGGAAGAACGATTGGAAGGACGAGCTGATAGATTGTGACGAGAAGGCTGCAAAAAATAGACAGGGTGGTCAGCTTGAGCGAAGTACACATGAGCGGGTAGTAGGCTGGCATACGAGAAGCGATTTGACCGAACGCATTCGAACCAAAGGCACCCTGTAGCTGGCTCATGAAGCTGGTAAACTGGCTCATGGTGCTGGAAGCTGCGCTGCTGAATTGGCTCTGGCCCTGGCCCTGTGACAAAAAGTGATGCTGAGGAATTAGTTTTGTGGGAAGAATGAATGTCTATGCGGTTAGAGGCTGCTTACTTGGAAACAACCGGCACAACCATTGGCTTGGTTCAACACGGATTGGAAGGACTGGGCAAGTCGGGAAACTTGTTGGTAGGCACTGCTCTGGCTGAGCTGGCCGGCGGCAAGGCTGGATTGCATCTGACCGATCATGTTGTTGAGGTTTTGGAATGAGTAACTAACTGAAGAGGCGCTGGACGATTGCTGGCTCGATGAGAAGCTGTTGCCACCAAGACCACCAGCATTGTAACCGCTGGCCGCGTTCATACTGTTGGAGGCGCTCTGGGCATTGTAGCTGGAACCACCAATGCCGCCGCCAAAAGCAGCACCGGAACCTGAACCGATGCCGCCGTAGCCGCTACCACCAAAACCACCAAGACTGCCGACACCACTCCCGAAACCGCCGAGACCACCGCCCAGACCGCCTAAACCACTGTTGTAGTTGTAGCCGGAGTTGTTGCTGGCAGCAGAACTACTGCGGTCGGCACTGCTCATGCTGCCACCACCCGGGCCATATGAGGCTTGCCTGTTGTGACTTTCTGCGTTCTGGGCGGCGTCCTGTGAGTAACTGCTGAAGCCACGGGGACTGTGCCTGTTGGAACAAAGAGCGTCAGCAGGGGGCGAATATAACGAAAGTGGCGAGGGCTACTGACTGGATGGGTGTAGCCATGGTAGCTGCAAAGGGGAGAACAATCCACGAAAGTGGGTCAGTTTGGAGCGTCAAGCAGGAAAACTTCCTAGATTCAGACGTACAGACGGCCATGAGGCAAACAACGTAGATGGTGGACAACATTCTTGTAGGTTTGAGGTTTTTCTTGTTTAAATGAAAGACTGAATGAGGGAGGAAGTTGGCTGGGAGCTGAATCTGTGAGCTAGTGAGGGAAGATGGGATGATTGAGAGGAGTGGAAAATGGGTGCTCAATTTATAGATCTCTCCAGTCCTACCACTTAAACACTGCATCCCTCCAACGCAATGCGCTTCGCCATTATCCCTGAAGCTGCTTGAGACATCAAAAGATCAGCCCAGCCAACTCCCAAGAGACTTGCGTCCTCCGGTGATGTGGCCGCAACTGACAAGTGCGCCAATTTGTTGCCGCTGTCAATTCAGCTCATTAAAGATGGGACCTGAGGTGTGCGACACTAACAAGCTGTGCTTTCCATTCAAGCAGTCCCTTGATCGCCGCCGGAGCCTCGGATCCACTTGGGCACCCGCAGAAGACTTCCTCTTTTTGATGTTGCGGCAATTAACGAGCACTGCAACGTCTACAGTTATCTATCAATCCAATTCACAATCCGAAAGCTTTTTGGTGAGTGGACATGGCTGTGCAGTTGCTTCACGACAGGTCACCGCTGAACAAGTGGCATTTCCAACTGAGGAAAAAATTGCCAGAAAAATGGAAGAAACATTGTCTGGCACTGATGAAGGTGAAGAAGTGAACAATGGCCTCAACTAGACCTCAATCTCTGTCTCCTTGTTTCTCTTGATGTTTTCATTTATTTCATTTACTGTTTTCTCCCTTTTTCTTCACTCATTTTGTATTGTGTATTCTTTATTATTTTTTCATTTGGCTGCTTTTATTAGTTACTTTTATTTATTTATCTTTATATTTTCTATTCCCAACCATGCCAATAAGACCTGATAAATGAATGATGAATAAATAAGAATTGATAAATGACTGATCAATAAAAAAAATCATTCCTTTGATTGTGGCAACCAGTGCCTGTCTGTTAAACACTGAGCCAACCATACTGAAAACAGAAATAGTTCCCCAAACCAGTCCTGTAACCAAATATGGCTGCAGGAATATTATTTCCGAACCTATTTTGTTTTGGAAACCATTTAGCAAGACAGAAATGGTTCCCCAAACCATTTCTTCCCAACCAATTTGGTTTTGGAAACCATTTAGCAAGCAGAATTGGTTTCTACAACTAAATCATTTGATTTTCTGAACCAATTTCCCAACCAATTTGGTAGACCAGGCATCTGCCTACCAGTTTGGTTGGGTATAATATCATGAGGTGGCTCTGATAATATTCCTGAAACCACCTTAAGGGCCCAATTATAAACAGTAATTGAGTTTTTTTTTGAAAATCTTTTGAAAATTTTTTGAAAATTTTTATAGCTGAATTTTGTTGTTTTGGTTTTTCAAAAATTGCCAAAACACCTTGAGGAGGTGTTTTGAAAACCAAAACAACTTTTAGAATTTTTCCACACATGAAAGTGTGATTTTTAAACCTTGTGTAGTATGTACATTTGTATGTAATATCATTCTATTATCTATCACATGAATATTGTATAATATGTGATTGTAAGCAAATATCATTATTTTCCGCTTCGGAATCTTGCTGTCCATTCCCTCCTACAACCAACCTCTTCCCCCCTCCGGACAACAATGCATACCGACAACAACGGACCCAACAACCACGGCTACTATCAATACTCGTACCAGCAAATGGCCGATGGATCATGTCCTGTATATCCTGGCCCCCATTCCGGTCCCCTTCCCCCAACGCCCAACCAGCACGCAAACTACCAGCCTGATCATCCTTCACCTCGTTTCCTCCCCCCGATGAACCTTGAAGACCAACCGTCTGTCACTTCGCAACCAGTTATAGTGCCATCTCATTGGTCTGGCCAGCCACACTATTCTGAACCTCCCCCTGAACCACTGCCCCATGACGAGAGCAATCCACAAATAGCCGCCCCCCTGCCTGCAAGTGCACCACCTATACTTGGCTCTGGTATCATCAATACAAACCGCATCACTCCAAATCCCTTCCTGATTCCTAACCCTTTACACCCGTTTCGGAAGCCCAAACGATCTCGCAAGGATATTAGCCGGGCCGAGGACGCTACAGCCGCACTCCGAGCTGAGAAAATCATTAAGTCTGCGGCCAAGGCCGCCACCGCTAGAGACAAGTTGGCCGCCAAGCAAGCTCAGGCCATTTACCGCACGGCCCAGGGGTCAAAGAAGGAACGACGGATGGCCTGGGGAGAATCTAACACGCTTGAACTGCTTCAATTTTGGAAGTCAGTCAAGGATGAACATACCGAGTACGAATCAAAAAACAAGGGCTTCATGATATTCTCAAAATTCCTCGCCTCATATGATGTCAGTCCTGAGGCCTATCCTCAACTGGTCAACCTTGAGGTTTCGCAGATGACATCTCGGTACAACGCAATAATGGGAACTTACCGGGTCAGTGAAGCTGACAAGCAATTGCATGTGTATATTGGTTTCTGATTAGCCCATTCACCCCACAGAAGGTCAAGGACACTCTACATCGCTCGGGAAGTGCAGGCCTCCAGGTCATTTTGGACCAAGAAAAGCTCTCTTTATTGGTATGTACCTGCCCCTACCGATTCTGATGATTATCATGGGGATTCTAATACCAAACTACTACTCCCAGCTGTGGGAGTTTCTATCTGTGATGCATGTGGGCAATCAAGCCGCTGATGCAATGGGACACGTGGAATTGGATGACCTGTCCGATGAGCTTCCGCCTGGGCCAGATGACGGAAACGGGGGTGCCATTTCTGATCAGGACGAGGGCAGCCGCAGTCTAGGATCAACCCGTTTGCCGACTGATCCCCTGGAATCTGTTTCACACCCAACTCAACATAGGCGGCGGGCGGCACTCCTCGATGATTTGACCGCAGCCAAGAGGGCCTTGGACTCATCTTCAGGAGATGATGATCCTGAAAAGCCTCCAATGATGACACGCAATAAGGCCATTATTACTTGAAAGGGTCTCACAAGCACCCCAACCCCAGCGCAAAAAACCTGGAATAGTTGGCCCCCACGCTCAACTTCTAGTATTCCTCGTCGTCGGGGGCGCCATGAGGAGGCACCAAAGAAGGACGACAATGACACTATTGCCATCAAGGAGATTATGGAAAAGGCCCAAGATACGTCGGCTAGATGGATGCACGAGGAAAGGGTACATTTAGAAGAGGCACGGATGGAGGAGCGGCGTGAGGCCATGGTGGAGCGTCGGCAGATGGAGGAGGTGCAACGCAAGGACCATCGGGAAGCCGAGTCTTGTGCTGCTCATAAGGAGCTGCTGCGAATTGATGCCCTGGCAGAGGCTAAACACGATCACGAAGTGGCTTGCAAACAGCTCCGCCTGGACCGTGACATGGCTGAGAGCAGGGAGCAGCAATGGGAGAAAGACCGCAAGGCGGAACGGGTGGAGGCCTTGCAGATGCGATTGGATGAAGCCCGCCGATATGAGGCCAATCATGAGCGGCTAGAAAAATCACGCCAAACTTATGAAACCGCCATGCTAGCCCTCATGGCTAACCTTGGAGGTCGAGGTAACTCCTCTTGATTCATATCGTTATTGTTTTTATTTGTTTAACCTATCTCTCATTATCATGCACCACTTTGCATGCAAACTTGTAATTACATCTCCTATATTCTCCTATATGAAACTTGAGCTTGGGCAATCTGAAACACGAAATAAAATCTCTGCAAAACGGCGCCGAGGCTGATCTTTGAGCTTAGATTTCCCCTATCTGACGCTTCATTCTCTTTCATCGTCTTTGCCGGCGCACAACCAACTTTGCATTTTTTTAGCATGATTCAACATTAGTCATCTTTCAAAGCTAAGAAGAGCGTATGTCATGAAAGTTTTGTTCACTGACCAGGATATGATGACTCTCTGTAAGGCTGTCTGGGACCCGTTTTGCCATCAAAGTTGAGGTCACATGCGGCCTTTTGCAATGACCACTGCAAGTACACTTGCCCAGCGACTACAAATTCACCCACCAACAGAAGGCGTAGATCTTCGAAAAACACAACATGCCGTTCATGATCTTGATAGGGTTCTTTCAGCAACTGATGCTTGCTGGACTCATTTAATCAAGATATTGTCCAACCTTATGATTGCAGATCTTGGATTCAATTGCTTGTCATTAGATCAGGGTCAAGACTTCTGCATGACAGCCAAGATCAACTGAATACATGCATGGAAGAGGGGCTGGACTACAAAACGATACCATAAACCGTTACCAGACAAGGAGAAATTGTCAAACCCGATAGTTGTCGTTGGCTTTGAGAGGTAACGCGATACAAGTATTGATATAGAGAAATAGATAATGAGCTAAGGGGAAAGCCACCATGAACAATTACCCTTGGCACAGAGAGTCGTGGATCATGTCCCTACGAGTAGACATTGAGGTCGTGTGCACAGCTTGTATGTCCTTGGATGGACCAACACTGACAGGGTCCCCAGCCAACATCTGTCCGTACTGAGCCTCCTCAATGCTGTGTTGGTCCCAGTCTTGGAGGTATAGGGCCCCGCGGCGGTTGAGTAGATTGTGAAGTATCATACATACAAAGCAGTTGTTGCGTGCTCAAATAGGCCTTGCCAACTGGGGAGACAAGAGGATACGGAACCAATTTTTCAATCGGCCAAACGTTTGTTCAACAATAATGCGGGTTGAGGATTGGATGTAGTTGAACCTTGCGTTCTGAGGCGTGAATTCGGATGGATAAGGAAGTAGGACGTCTGTGTTTTCAGGATAGCCTTCATCACCTATGAGCATGCACCCCCGCGGAATCATTCACGCAACGTTGCCGGATGACAGGAGGCTTTGCCCCAAGCTGGATTGTCTGAAGACCCGTTTATTGTTCATTGATCCGGGCCCCCCACCGCTAACCTGAAATGCGAGTTAAACTTAGCCATCTATCAAGACATACTAAAGAGATGGCACTCACATTGCGGAAGTTACCATCACCATCTACAACACACTGGAAGACAATGGATGCCCAGCCCTTTTGGTTGATGTATCCATTCCAGATGTCATGCGGGGGGACGGCCAGGGGGATGTGAGTGCCATCAATAGCCCCCACTATGTCAGGGATCCCGTGAGTGGATTCAAATGAGTCCAAAATCAGTTACCACTGGTTGAAGTTATCCAGAGCCGGCCACCTGAGAGGTATTGGCTTGTCAGTATGTCCCACAATGTGCCAACAACTGACAAGCAATATTAACTTACCCAATAGATTGCCTCCTGAGGACTCGTAGGACTGCAATCACAAATTGGCCAGATGCCTTGTCTGCAGTTTCTTTTCCAATGTTGAAGACGTGAGAAATGTTGACGTCGGTTGCCCCATGACCAAGCCGATACAACCCTACAGCGACTTGGGCTTCCACACTCAGCGGGTCCCCTCGGTGCAAGAGATCTTGTTGCAAATCGCCTCGTAGCTCGTCTGATAGCCAACAGAAGTCGTCCAATGACATGCGGAAGTACTCGAGGAATCGGATGGGTGGGATCCGGTCATTGTTCCAAGGCTCCCAGCGAGTGGGTCTCTTGAAGGCGACTCGGGGTGCACGGATGTATAAGTATTTGCGGGGTCCTAGTTGTTGGTGGTACATCTGCCAGAGGGCATATAGATGGAGTAGGGTTGGGTCAATTGGTGGAGGGAGCATATTACTAAGACTGAAATAACAAAGTGGCCATCATGGTCAGCGGTTTTTGAAGTAGTCGCAGAAGACCTGGAATGACCTACCTGTAGGATAAAACAGGAGTGTTCCGCCAGGTCAAATCGAGGGTAAGTGATCTGGTGTTTAATCGAGTGCGGTTTGATGTGATCTTGAGGATATCGGGTCTTGAGGATATTGTGGCCTTGAGGATATCGTGGCTTGCCGGGCCACTGGTTTGCATGAGATCAGATGCGGCCGGCCGGGGCCCGGTGATACTGCGCAGCAGTCATGGCAGATTTGCGGCTTGCGCGAGTTGGGGTTTATAAGTGCCACTTTGCCCAAAAGTCTTTTGGAACTGTTTTGGGCCCCTTTTTGAAATTCAAAAAATTCCAAAAAAAAATTCAAAAGATTTTCAAAAAAAAACTCAATTACTGTTTATAATTGGGCCCTAAGTGGTTGTGAAAATATTTCAAAAATATTAGAAATTGGTTTGTCCGACTCGATCCTCGCGACGTCGGCACTGTGTGAATGGAAAAACATTTTGAAAACTGGCTAATCCGGTTCCCAAAATATGTATTTGCGTCCGTGGTAGTTGTTAGATATCTATTCACATCATTATTGTTTCCAATCATCCAACTCACTCGGTTCTCGGGTATGATCTTATATTTCTCATCTCTTGACTCATCATGCTTTTCACTCTTCTATCCATACCTATTGACTTTCAGGTGTGCATCCACCGTGTTCTCGTCATCATCAGACGTTCGATTAACTCACAGCAGCTTTGCTGTCACAGATCTCTGGCCTGCCCTTTGAGTCCATTAGAGCATTGTGGAGTTTGCTTCCTTTGCTCAAGACTCTATGCTGCCCGGGTTTAAGCTACCGTCGTTAGGTTGGGGTATTCTTTGCTAGCTGGCGTTTACAGCTAGCGCGTTCTACAAGCGCCTAGACCTTCAGATGCTTTCCATTGTCATAGGCAAAAAGAGAAATAGAACAGGTTCGAGGCATTGACCAAGTGACCTGTGGAATCTATTAGCTCAGTAAATCAAGGTGATGTGTCATGAAGTGTTTTTGCAGGTAAAGATTCAATGTGTTCAAAGGAAGTGACAATGTCGACAAGCGAATACAATACAGATTTGAGGTATGAAAAAAATAGAGATAAATGTTGATATAGATGCTTGATGTGGTATGATGAGCAAAGTGAGTCTGTCTGAATCCAACAAGTGTGATACATGATCAAAAAGAGTACAACATGAGACAAGAGAACCACGGTTCGGATTACTTTCATGGGTGTAGAGTAGTAATAATGAGCCCTGAACATTGTTCTGGAAAAAAGAGGGATCCAACTGACTTATCGAGGCCAAACCAATAAAAGAGCTTGATGACGAGGCCCGAATTAAAAAGATTATTTGGAAGCAAAACCAGCTCTCTGAGGAATGAGTGCGTCCAAAATGAACAGAAGAGGATGAGGGTAGAAGTTAGAACGCCACAGATATGTATGAAACGAAAAAGGGATACGAGAAGCGAGCGTGGGGAGACAAACAAGAACGAAGCCATAGGCGGCGGTACCGAAATGGACATCGTAGCACTTAGTACAATAAGGTTTACCAGCGCGTTCGGAGAAGTTGGAGTCGAGAGCCTTGGAGCAAACGGAGCATCGGAGACAACGTTCTGGGTAGTGGGAGAGGAGAAAAGAAGAAAGATGAGCTTGTGAACGAGGGGCGGAAGGTCATGAGAACGGACTGTGCCATTTCTTGCCGATGGCTAGCACTTGTTCTGCGTGATAGACGGTCTGCGTGCAAGCAGGGCAACGTTGTGGTCCGTCGACACCTAATGCCGGTCGAGAAACGGCAGACGCCGGACGTGGGTTGTAAGGCGAGCTCGAGGCCGCACGAACAGGAGGATGAGGTAGGGCCGGCTTGGGTGGTTTTGACGGCGGGGTGAGTGGGTATCTGATGCTGGTCTGCTGAGTCAGTTGACGGGTGATTGAATCAAGGACCTGGTTGTCCTGAGTTGTACTTGGAGACTCGCTCGGCTTGGGTGGTCGCGGTTTGACTATGATCTGTAGGGAGGATAGCGAGGAGAGATCGAATTCTTGTTCGTCGGCCTCACTGGTAGGGTTGAGCTCTGGTTGAACGGTCTGTGGTGATGAAGAGTGATCGCGGATAAGCTCAGACGGGGGCTCTGATCTGGAGGTGGAGGGAGGCGAGCCTCCAGGGTTAATATTATTAATGCCGGAGGGGATGATCGATGAGGTTGGGAGAAGGTTGGGCGAGATGGGGTGAGAAGGCGTCCGGGGGGCATACTCGGCTACGACGGCGTTCCCGAAGCCGACACCCTTGGTGCCAAAAGCCTTGGAATGGCACATCTTGCAGTAAGGATCGTAGCCCCTTTCGCGGAGGTTGAAGCTGTCGAGGACCTTGTGGCAGTGGGTGCATCTCAGACAGCTCTTGTGATATGGCGTCGCGCCGGGTCCTAAGGCTACGAGTTACGAGTGTTAAATGTTCATAGTTAGTGATTGACTGCCTGGGCTCTAAAGATTTCAACATAATACTCCGGAGATATATTGTACTGACCCTGTTCAGCAGCATAGACCGATTTGAGACAGCTCGGACACTTGGCAGCCGTTGGTGCGAATGACCTCAGCTTGGTGTTAGTTGATAGTCTGTGGTTGAGATGGATGGTAGTCCGAGACATGTTTGTTGGCGAGGTGGATTGTGGTGGTAGGAAGATGGTTTTTATTATTGATGGCCGATCTAGAGGCACTGGGAGGATCGACCACCACAGGTCGGATATCCGACGGACTGCCAAGTCTCACCACATAAACGCATAGCTAAGATGTAAGTCCATACTTGTATGCAGGCAAGAAACCAGCCGAGCCATCATCCAGTTTGAACTGGAAGTTTGTTAGACCACCCCCTACATGCAATTCTTCGTTAGTATAGAGGTCAGTATACCCGCTTGTCACGCGGGTGACCCGGGTTCAATTCCCGGACGGAGAGACAGCGGCTGCGGCATCCCCCCCCACGTAGGAGGCACGCTTACCAAGTTTTTCGTAACATGACTCGTGTGTTGCATGAGACATGTGCTATGCGAGTGATCACTTGTGGTATTCAGGAGATGAATCGAGGACATGAGAGTTCCCAGTAGATATGGTGTATGATTTGCCTAATGAATTCTGCATTCTCCACTTTTGGTGTCATACTGGAAGATTGTGTTGACAATTGTCCAACTGAATCAACTGACTTGACTCACCAGCAATCACAAGCACCCAATCAATTAGGCCTGTCAGACCTGGATGAGGAATCAATCCCTCCAGTTGATGGGTAGTCTAATCCTTTCCAAGGGGACAGCTCATCTCCTCTTGACCTTGACAACAGTGCCCATTGAGGGGCAACTCCAATGGCACAAAGAAGGGCTGCATGTATGTGCCCTTCTATGGCACTGCCACTGAAGTTATATCCAGAAAGATTGATACCCCCAACGTCATTGCCAGGGCTAGTCATTATATGGCCATGATAATTTGTCCTCATTTTTGTTGGCCTCTTCTCTGTAATCCTCTTCACCATCATCATCCTCATCTACAACCTCAAAGTTGGCATCATCTAAATCTCCAGCATCACCTTCATCAAAGTTCTCATTGGGCAATTCATCCGGGCTGTTGTCATCCAGGTTGCAACCTTCATCATCAGAGTTGTTTGCCAAGTTCCTGTTACCATGGCCTTGATTTTCTTCATCAACCACTGAATTGTCATCCAAAGAGTCTTCTTCCAAGAGTCCATCTGACTCAACCAAGATTTCCCAGTACTTGCAGGTGAATCATATGTCTTTAAACTTCTTGTCTGGATGTAATTTATTTTTGGATAATAAAGATTGACTTGCCCTGGAATCAATACAACCGCTTGAGTGTTGGGGATTTTCTTCTTTTGGAATGGTACTAGGTTGTGGTACCAGGATGGGTTGTAAAATTCAATTGGAAAGACCACTGGGACCTTGATAAAGCTGGAAGGAAAAGGCTTTTTGGGTAACTTGCAGACTTGTTTGGTTCTATTGGTTGATGAATCTTGTTCAGAAGATTTTAACATTGAAATCTTGAGAGTGTGTATGAACTTGCTGACACTTTTTGAGTGGAAAGGCAATGTCATGATCTTGTAGAATCCCTTCTTCTTGTCAAACTTGTCATTGCTGTGAGGACCAATTTGTGAGAGGATAGTAATCTAGCAATTTATAAGTTTTTTCATAATAGACAACTCCTTTTGTGTATTTCACAGCTGTATGTGAACCCCAGATCAGCCAGCCAAGATTTCCTGACAAAAAAATAAAAAAAGCTTGCCCTCTCTCTTTTCTTGGCAAAACTTTTGCCGCTTGTTTCTTCTGAAACACTTCCCTTCTTTTTCTTTTCTTTTAGATATTTTGAAAGTAGAAGTGATTATAGGATTGAATCAGCAGTGCAGTATTGGAGGCCTGGAGCCAGTAGACATTTAGGTATGTGTAGGCATTGCTGGCAACTATTTCTTGAAAGTTTGTGACAGAAGCAATGCAATGGGCTGCATTTGTAAGCAATGCAGCATCTTCCTCAAGATTGGGGCACCAAAAACGTAATCCTAGTTGTACCATGAGGCCTTGAGAGTAGCTAAATTTGTTGGAATCAACATGAATGACTGATCTGCCATACTTCACCATCCCAGACTGTGAGTTTATGACCAGTTGTACTTTACTAGTTTGAATGAGCACACGTAAGGAGGAGACTTTTGCTGCATTCTCAACCTGTTTTCTATTTGAGAACAACTCTTGAAGGTTGCATAGTTTGGGTGCTGGTGGTACAGAATCTTGCATCATTTATGTATTATTTGCCTGAAATAATTTTAAACAACTGAGCACATGTTTTCATTGTGTGTGCATGTGAATTTTTTAGGGCAAAAGTGCAAAGATAATGTTGCAGAGTAGAAATAGAATCATAGAAAACATGAATCCTTACAGGAGGGGCTTGTGCTAGATATTTTTGAATTGACAAACTAAAGTGTATTTTGAGTAAGTAAGACAACTATAAGAAATAAAGGAGAAAAATTACAATTACCTAAAGGCAAGGAACAAAAAGTGGACGGTGGAAAAAGAGAAAAAGAAACACAGGACACAAAGCAGAAAAGAGAAATACTGAAAGAGAAAAACTTTAACAGAGATCAATTGATTTTAATTTTTCTTTGAAATAAACATACTAGTCTTTTGAATGAATTGAATGTATTGATTTGATGATTGGAAGTTAGTCAAAAGAAGGGAGAGAAGTCTTGTCAAGACAGATATTGGAAGAGATGAAGAGTGGTGGTTGAAGGGATGATAATTTTGAGGTAGACTAATGAGAAATTTGATAAGTGAATACAAGCTTGTAAGACAACAGGTGTTTGTTGCAGGTTCCCCAAGGAAAGCAGAATATAGTTGATGTAAGAGTTGAGTTTATATATTGAAGATTCTTAAGTCGGGAGAGGGCTAAGCAAAGCTCTTGCAGTGATAATTCTAGCCAAGGTAAATTAGGTGATCAAAGTGTAGGTCTGATCATACAATGATGTCATACAAGGATCAAGCTGTCTGAGTACTAGGGGGATGAACTACTAACATCAACAATATTTGACTCAGTAGAGTTAGAGGGATTTCAAACAGATACTGGAATTGTGAAACAAAAAGGTCAAGTGTTATGCCTTTGGTAGGGATGACTAGATGTCAGTGCCCTGGGATGTTGATGGAGAGGAGGGACACATCTCAGAACTGGAATGAAGGGAAACAGAAAGCAAAGACACAAGCCCTCTATTACATAATCACAAGCCCCAGGTAAGAAAGACACAAGCCCTCTATTACATAATCATAAGCCCCATAATGTCCCAGTTTCCTGTATACCTTTACCAATCTCTTAGCCATTAGCTTGTATACATTACAGGTATTAGATGGAGAAAGATTAACACACCTTAGTAGTGAGAAACTCCCTGGGGAAAATTTTGTTTTGCAATTGCTGGGGATGGCATTTTGGAGAAGCTGTGTTGACCACTTGTTCTGCCTTCAATTTCTGGAGGGAATTGCACGGCTTTGGATTGCCAACTTCAGATGGAGCTGAGGTTGCATGGACTGTACACTTTGGGGTTGAGGGAAGTGGGTCTTTGGGAGTTACTGGGGCAGATTCCTTTTTCTTGTTTACTGTGGCAGACTGGTTTCCTGTTACACTTGAATATTGCTTGGATTTTTCTTTCTGAGTGGCTGTACATTTGGGTGCTTTGGAAGAGACTTGTAAGGAGAAAAATTATTTGGTGAGCTGAAATAACATAGTTTCAAAATGGCTTGTTTGGGCTTGCACACTAGCATTAACTACCTGTTGCTGCTGAGGAGTGAGGGTAGGAAGTTGCATGGAAGTTGAAGGCCAGGAATCCATCCAATTTGTAGTAAGTATATCAGAAGGGAAGGTTGAATCATGTATATGTAGCTAGCTGTAATTAAAGATGGGAGTTGGAAAAGAACTAGAGGTATGACAAGATTTTCTGCAAGTAGGGTGAAGGTGATTTTAACACACTGGAAGATGTATTTATGCAGTGAAGGATTTTATCAGCAGTCACAGCAAGATTCTGAATGCAGGGAAGATATGTACATATGCACAGATGTCACTGATCAGCCTCAATGAGAATGAGATGACTCCCAGCAATTGGCTGATTAGCCTTAGTATGCAATATGTTTGTAACCCTGACCCTAAATATCCATCTGTCATTGATTTATTGAATCACATGTGGGTGTGGCTACAAATGATGATGCATTTGAATTCATTAAGTTCTGAATTGTCGAAGTAAAAATTTGGGCTGCGGAAACAGCAAGATGTCTACAGTGTAAGCTACAGAAGCTTGTGACTGCCAGGGAATTGGTTGGTAGTACTCATGGTTCAACTGGTGATACATCATGGTAGCAGACTAACAGGCAACTCACCACTACCTACTCTCTTCTAATTGAATTTGGCAACTTCCTTTCTACCATCTCTATTCCTTCTTGTTCTTCCCTTCTATTTACTCTACTCCATAAAAATTCCCGGCTCAATGCACAATTTGGTGAGAAACTAACATCATCTATTAATCAATACTCACCAGTTCACTCCTTCACCCTTCTTTAACTGATCTTTCTCTTCTCTAATATCTTACTCCACTCCTTAGTATTGTGCCCTATCTAGTCCCATGTCTCTGGTTGTCTCTTCTACTGTCTCTGATATCACTGGTGGTAAATTTATTCTCTCATCACTATTACATCTTTGTCTTTCTCTGAGTCTCATTATTCTGACTTCCTATTTTCTCAGTCTGGTTCTGTTTTTAGTAATAAAAGTTAAAAACTCTTTACCTCTTAATCATGAACTTTGAAGATTCAGGGGAAGCTCTTTAGTAGTTCAAGTGGAGGCTTGTGATTGTTACATTTTTTTCCTATATTATATCTTGTAACCAGTTTACATTGAGTTATAGTAAGGATCAGATTATAAGAAGTCCTTTTACTACTAATATTAGCTTTCTAGTTGTTGCGGTAATAAAGTTTTTGGCCTCAAGACATTACATAATTCTCTGGGGGATTTCCTCGGATGTTCCGCAAATGTGCTTCTCTCTAAGAGAAAACCCCTGTTGGCTCGAAACAAACACTGAAGCAAGAGATTAAGAGGACTCACTGTTGATCGGAGCTACTTTAGCCCGCCGGACGAGAGAAGCTCTAGGCATTGCGCGAGCAGCAGGTGAGGGCAAGTTAACTTTCAAAGCATCTACTGATCCTACGACAGCTTCTAATGGCGCTGGTTTCATGCAAGGCGAGATACGTAGGTAAGACGATTCTGGCTCGCACCCTCCAGGACTCAGGAGTGCAGAGCAGGAAAGATATGACCACATCTCGGTTGGACAGATGGATGTGCACGGCGTGCCCGTCATGTTGCAGTACACATGTTGATATGTCCGATACGATCGATATCCCTTTGTTGAGAAATCGTGAACCATCGTTTATGTACATACACACATAAATATGTACCCGTTCATTGATCAACTTCGCGTCTTTGGCAGTCGAACAAAGGGACATCGACCGGCAACATGCAGAATGGATGTGATGTGATCGTTCTCGAGATTAACATTATGGGGCCATCTAGGGCAGGTATCTTCGTGTTTTCCCCATTCATCAGGCCGAGGCCTACCCTTCTTACCCCATCGACCTGATTAGCACTAGGCAGATCGAGAAACGGCGCCTCCTCAGAACCTCTATTCGTCGAAGTTGGATGGTCAAGGAGTTAAATCTACATAGTCACATTCCTCAACAGCAGCTGCCAACGTCCTCACCCAACAAGACAAGAGTCGAGCATTTGTCGGTTGGCCTAGTCATCTAACCCGGCTTTGGACATCGTTTGTAGCCTGGATGCACGCTCACCAGTTCAGTTTTTGTCTACCTAGCCAGGGTTATATGGCGTTTTTATCCTTACCAGGTGGCTCATCTGAACATTCATGTAGGAGCTTTCCAAAATAGTACATCGCATGGTCATGATGGATGGAACTGGTCTCTGACTTCCAAAACGACTTTCGTTTAACCTCAGGTGCGCAGCTTTAAGACTGCCTCATCCTTACTTGCCAATTGTCTGCCCTCTATCACTCCCACTTTCACGGCAGAAACACGCCTCCCCAAACCAACAATACGCTCGCTCAGTTCTTTACCACCTTCCGTTAGTTTTCACACGTTGAAGCTGGTTTATACTCCCCTAAGAAGCATCCACCTTCTCTCCTTGTTCCCATCAGCTGGAGAATGACGCTTCACAACTCAAGAATTCGAAGAGGCCTCTGCTGTTTATTGTTCCTGTTCCCGTTCGTCATTCTTGATGACCCCCTTACTCAAGTGATTTCTTCTCCGAAAGGTTCTCTTAGAGGAGCTGAATCCAAGACAAAGGATGTCTTCCAATACTCACTTCGCTACGCCCAGCCACCCGTTGGTCAATTGAGATGGCGCGACCCCCTGCCAGTCAATCGGTGGAATGGCATGTGAGTAATGGTTACAATAATTTCTCTTCACATGAACGAATAGCCAATCCTTAGAGTTTAATTTCCATTAAATCTGTTGGCTTATAGCTTTGACGCTACGAATACGCCTCCTCTCTGCCCCCAGTCAAACATTCCTCCTGGGCAGAGTTTCAGTGAAGACTGCTTGTATTACACAGTCTACAGTCCGAAAGCGGAAAGCGGAAGTAAACTTCCAATCTTTGTCTGGTGAGTTTAATGATATTGTCCTCGTTGGATGAGAAACTGGCCTTAAGGTAATATCTGAAAATACAGGCTCCATGGTGGTTCATTCATTCAAGGGGGTGCAACGAACTATGGTCTTGATGGCTCCGCTTTGGCCGGCAAGTCCAAGATGATTGTGGTTGTGGTGCAGTACAGACTGGGGCTTCTTGGATTCCTAAAAGGCTCCCTTGCGAAAACCAGTCCCCCTATCGGTGGAAACTATGCGGTCAAAGATGTGATCGCGGCTTTGAGTGAGTAACCGGTGAAACATCCTCGCTCAGGGCCTCCTGATAGGTCCAACTAAGCACTTTTTTTCTCTTTGATTTCAAGATTCAATAAAGGAAATGGCCGACACTTTTCGTGGTGACCGAAACCTTATCACCTTGGCCGGGCAATCTAGTGGAGCTGAAATGATCAAAACTCTTCTGGTCACTAGATCCGCATCTGACCTGTTCCAAAGGGCTATTCTTCATTCCGCACCACTGAATTACGGCGATCACTCGGCCAAAACAGCCGATGCCATAGGAGCAATCGCAATCCCTTTGTTCAATTGTCAGGATGATTGTTACAGATCTTACTTGGACATAGATACCATCCTTGAGGTCCAAAACGCTTTGATGGAGCAAATTCCAAATCGAATTCCTGAAGTTGCTGCACCTGAGCCTTTCAGACCATTTGTCGACAATGCTCTCATCAGTACCGACTTCATGCGAGCCCTGAACTCTCCGGGTAGTAAAGATTTATATCTCGGAAACCGGCAGATCATCTTTACGACTGTCAAGGACGAAGCCGCTCCCACGATTGAGTATCGTGCCAAAGACTTGAATTCTCTCAAACAAATTCCGCAGTTTATCAGCACGGCATTAGGCGCCCTCGATCTCAACCGTAGCACAACCATTCAGTCATCTCATGTCTACAGCCGCGAACTGGGATTTGAACTCATTTTCAGAAACAGGGTTCAAGCCGCCAAAGAGACTCTGATGCTATTTGGGTCCGACTATGTATGTTTGATATGTTGGTTGATTCGGGCGTTCAAGGCTTGACATGTTACAGTTTCATTTGCATTTTTTTTTTCAGATTTGGACTTGCGCAAATCAGCAGGTCGCCGTCAATCTGACCCGAAATTTCCCAACTCCTGGGGGAAACAATACGATTTGGATAGCAGAGTTCGACCTGGGAATTCCATACCCATCAAATCAAAATATTCCTTTGTGTCGAAGGAAGGTTTGGTTAGTTGCACTACTCCCAATAGCATTTCCACAGTGCCTCTCTTCTAATGTGTTTATGATATTAGCCATGAAGACGACATTTTGGCTGTTTTTGGAACTCCAAAAGATTACCCTGGTTTCCTGTCTTATTCGCAGAAGAAATTGATAACTGAAGTGGGAAAACGTTGGGCCGCTTTCGCTGCCTCTGGATCACCTAACCTGGACGGCTATGCGTCTTGGTCCCCAGTGGCAAACTCCGATGAGCTCAACCTTTTGACATTTGGTAAGGCTTTTGGGCAGATTTCCCCTGATCAAAGACCTTGGGCATGTAGTGAGAGTGATGGTTTTTGGGGGACGAAAGGTAAGTTTACTTCTCTGAACAAAAAACGAGCGTAGCGACTGAGTTTTGGGATTGTTCAAAACCATACCTTCAATCACAGTTCGGTTTGATTCCCAAATCACCTGTGACTCTGCATGAGCTCAAATCCATATTGTAATGCTTGAACAAGTTACCACCTGGCTGGATTGATTATATCTACCAATTTTTTGTCTAGCATTCAACATGTGTGTTTTATTTTTATTGAACTCATGTTCGAGGAGAGCTCCTTCTATATCCGAAAGGTCAAAAGGTAGTGATAGGTGTTATGGGAGTTCACTCCAAGAACTACCTTATGTGTTTATCAATCTGAATCTTGTCACATCAGCTTTCTCATCAACGGAAATTAATATTTTTAATTAAGTAGCTCGAAAGGAATCAGTCCTCTATACTTTGTACCAAAGAAATTTTCAATGCTGGTGAAAAGTTGTTTTCTAATTTGTCGCTGAGACACCAATGCAAAAGCAAGATACGTCACAGCAATGTATCTTGTTCTCAAAGTCCAAGAGACATAGTACACTCAAAAGCGGAAGCAAGGTGAAAGTGACATAGCTTTTGCTCAATCTATAAGGTTCGAATTTAACATTTCTTGTATTTGAAGGAGGTCTTATTTATACAAACGCTAGCAGGAAATGTACCTTTGACAATGACCAGCGAGTGTTAGACACTACACACGAGCAGACTTAAGTGATGGTTTGAGGTTGAGACAGAGTAAGAAAACTGAATGAGAAAAGAAACCAGAAATAGATACAACGTGTGGCTATTTATGTGATTACTCATTTAGGTTTCAAAACTAGGTTACAACCTTGACTACACCACGGGTGCACCCTCAATACTGTAATGAGGTGGCCTGGGATGTCGGTGATAGGAAAACAAAGAGAGTATAATATTGCAATAATCAAAAAAGAAAAGTCAGAATGATATAGTATAACTATAATATATACATGTTTATAAGTGGATACTTGACTTACCTGGGATGTCGGTGATAGGAAAACAAAGAGAGTGATGAAAAGAGAAAAATCACTGGCATCCCAGGGAGGAGGCTTTTAGAGAGAGAGAGAAATCCAATATAAGTATATGTATATAGTGTATGCTAATAGTGAGTTATAACAAATACAAGCCCAGTTGACTTGAAGACAAATATGTCTGCTCCAATTGAGTTTTTTTGTCTTCAAGTCAACTCCAAATCCAAAGTTGTCTTCAAAACAAGTTATGGTTTTGAAGGCAACTTCAAAACCATTTTAAAGTTTGGGTTGAACAGCCTTTGATTTTTCTCGGTCCTCAAGTCAACCTGAGAACCTTTTTGGGGTTTCTAGGCGTCTTGAGGACCCTTTCTGGTTTCCAAGCCGGCTTGGAAACCTGAAACGGTTCTCAGGTGGACCTGAGAACCGCCATGGTCCTCCAGCTGACTTGGAAACCAAATATGCTTCTCAGGCCAACCAGGACTCCAATCTAAAGTTGACTGGAAAACTTCTTGACATTAGATTGGAGACCCACATCCCATCATGTTTCCATCTCCTGCTCAACCAAAATCTGCTTGAGCCAGAGATATTTGGAAATCTTGGATATGGAATACTTGGCGGGAGTGGTTAAGAAGCTGCAAACCACTGAAGTGGTTTGCAGACTGATTTGGTATTTTTGATTCAAAACTAAGATTGTTAAAAAGTTCAGTGGAGTACAGTCACTGCTATCCAAGCAGCAAGAGATCTTGGTCTCCAGTCTTCTTGGTTGAATAGGTTCGCGGTTCAAGCCTGGGCCTTTGAGTTCTGTGGCTTGGCTCCTGGCCGTCAGGGGTTTTGAAGTCAGCTCCTTGCCACCAGACGTTTTCAAGTTGGCTTGTAAGCCAACTGCAAGTTGTCTCCACGGCGAATTAAAATCTGCCTTGGCAACAACCTGGCTCAGCAAGATGTTTGTAAGGTGGCTTGGATTCAATGGAATCTTGGGTGCCAAGTTGCCTTGCAGAAAAATATGTATGCTACTGAAATGAAAATAAACAACTTCAAGTCGTACTGGTTTTTATCATCACCCTTGAATATATTTCAGTTTAAAATTTGGGCTTATTATTTTATCTAATTCATTTTTCCCTCCACTATTTCCTTAGTGTGTGAGGAGGCTGATTCTCTCCCACAGTCTCTACCACAGCTTAGCCAGATTATCTAGGTTTAGCACATTCTTCATCATAAAAGAACTAATAATAAGAATTTCAAATTATCAAAATCCCTTCCCTTTTTCTTTCTAATAGTTGTGTTTCTTTTTTCTTGAAATAAATCCACCACACATTCATCTTGTGTTCTTTTTCCACTTTGGGGTCCAGTCTCACAAAAATACATTCAGAAACACACTAGGAAGCATTTATATTCACTTGTCTACAAGTGATGTCAAAAAGTATAAAGGCACCTTTGAACTTTGCTACATCACTTTCAGACAAGTGGAAGTAATTATTTCTTGGTGAATAGGTATATTAAAGTGGGAGAAATTCAATCAGCCAAAACAGCCAGACTATTAGGAAAGACCCTGAGGTTAAAAATTGTTTCACTCATTCCAAATTTTAAACAGCATGATTTTTTCTAAGATAATGAACACATTCAATATCCATATTTATGCCTTGTTTCAATTTATTTCATTGAAAGCCATCTGTAAAGGTGCTGGTTTCATTTCTCCTTAATCCTTTTTGGTTGAATTGTTCACTTTTTCTTATCCCATTTTTTCCTAAATATGTATTGTATTCCCCAGAAGAGATTTTTGTCATGCCTTCTTTCCCCATGCTGTTCACCCCTCATGAGGTTTTAATTGAACTTAGAAATGTTAACCCATTAAAAGCTACCTATATTTTGATAGCTTTTGGAATTCTGGCTTCCTTTCTTACTTGCACCTCTTTTCCTGTTAATTATGAATAATTCATTCTTGGAACAGGAGTTATTGTTAAAAATAACTAGTAAGAGAAACAGTACATTCGGGTCACACCTTGAAGTCATACAAACCTGCAGATTTGTAGAGTTGTGCAAGTCACATTTTGCTCTCATGTGTTAGACTTAAAGATATTATATTATTCATCCTTTTTTTTATTCAGTTTTTATCTACCATAATATTATCACTTGTAGATAGCCTATGATATATACTATACTACTGTTGACTAGTAATTCCGACATCAGAAGTACAAGCAGGGCAATGTTGGTTATGCATAGATGCTTATGCAATAACAGTTCCACGGTATGACTTGAGCTGTGGAACCACGCTCAACTTTGATCCCCAGCCTCTTCAAGTGTTTCCGGACCAGGATGACCATTGATTTCCCTTAATTCACTGTCAAGTACCCTAACTGCCAATTCTATTCCGCCTTATTGCTCTCAAGATACATAGAAGGTTCAGGAGGAGCTTGATTGTAACTCAAGTGGAGGTACTTAATTGTCATTCTCTTCTTGGTCAATTTCTTTTTTCCCTTTCTCAAATCATATCAACTTTTCTTATCAATTTCATTAACACTCTTTTCTTTTCATTTTAAGACTTGTTAGTTATTATTCTAAAAACATCCTTTAAAGAACCTTCCATTATTGTTTTTGTTTGAGCCCCCACTAGGATTAGATTATAAGATGGTAAATAAGTTTTCTTTATATCATATCTTCTAACAACTCATTTTTTGGACCTTGTTCTCATTTTTAATTTTTAATTTATCTCTTATCTTTATTGTTAGTTTATTACTACTATTAGCTTTTTACATAGTGTTGCAATAAAGCTTTGACCTCAATATTTCTTACAACTACACCAAGTACTCAGACATCATGATTCTGGGATTTGATGAACACATTCTAATGGTTCACACCAGGAAGAAATTGGTGGGCAGGGGAAATTCCAATCAAGATTGGTGTGTTGGACCCTGGCTGGCTCCTGGCTACAAATTGGTGTGCATTGGCATGTGGGCTGCACACCAATGTGCTGCATGTTATATACAGGGGCTATGAACTATGCACATAACCTCAACAGCTGGGGCTTTCCCATCTTTCAAGGGTTTATACAACCTCATAGCTGGTAGAAACCTAGCCATGAGGTTGTATACAACCTCAAAAAGGCAGCCTTTTATACAACCTCATGGCCAGGAGAAACTCAGCCATGAGGTTCTATACAGCCTAAATGGTGAGTGTTTCTCCTTTCCATGAGGCTTTATACAACCATCAAGGCTTCTAAAAAACTGGCCTTTGAGGTTTTATACGGCCCCATTGCAGGTTGTCTCCTATCAATGAGTTGGTATACAGCCTCATTGGCCTCATTGACAGGAAAGCCCTGGATTTGAGGTTTCATAAAACCCCAAATGCCCAAAAACACCCAGCTTTTATTGTCCAGTAGACTGAAAAGCTGGGAGGACCCCAAATGGGTTTTTTCCTAGTCATGAGGTTTTATTAAACCCCATTTCTTGGTTCCTCTCAGCAACAGTGGGCCCGCTACGCTAACAATAGCTGTAGCGTAGCGTAATGTTAGCTTTTGTCGCTATGCTAACACCAAGTTACTGTTAGCTGAAGATTTTTTCAGCTAACGCTAAAACAAATTTGTTGAAAAAGAAAATAGTGGGTAGTGTAGCGTTAGCAACATCAAAAAAAAAAAGTTAACGCTACAGAAATTTCCTGTTAGCTGCTTGTTAGCGGTGTTAGCTGGAACAAACGCTACGCTAACTGTAAGCGTAGTGTTCTTTTCAGCTACGCTAACTGTTAGCGTAGCACTCTTTTCAGCTACGCTAACTGTTAGCGTAGCGCTCTTTTCAGCTACACTAACTGTTAGCGTAGCGCTCTTTTCAGCTACGCTAACTGTTAGCGTAGCGCTCTTTTCAGCTACGCTAACTGTTAGCGTAGCGCTCTTTTCAGCTACACTAACTGTTAGCGTAGCACTCTTTTCAGCTACACTAACTGTTAGCGTAGAATTCTTTTCAGCTACACTAACTGTTAGCATAGTTCCCTTTTGCAGTGCACTAACTGTTAGTTTAGCGCTACAGTAACTGTTGGTTTAGTGCTATACTTGTGGGAGTATAGCAATAATTTCTTTTCTTGAGGCATTGATTCTTTCAAATTAATATTTTCATGAATCCTGTTGGAGCATTTATTTTCCAGCTTTACTTGCTTCCTTTGAGATAAATAAGCATTTCTTCTCATTCTCTGATGGGCATTCTGATTACTATTCTGGGCAATTTCCATATGAGCAAGATGTGTTATTCAATTGAAATTTGTCCAGGCAGTAACCATATTTCCCAAAGCAATGAAAGAAATGCATATCCAAACATTGGAAAGAGAAAAAATGGAAAAAAACAAACAGTTTTTTTTTGAAAAGAAAAAAAAAAAAAAAAACGATAGAAATTAAAAAAAAAAAAAAAAACACAAATAAGCTGTTTTGATTGATGTAGTTGCACAAGTACAGGAGTTAAAACAGCAGTGAGTAGGATTTGTAATGAGGGTGACATTGATTAGGTATGTTGCAGTTACTTATAATATAGCAGGAGTGATAAATTCCACTGTCTGAGGTCAAAGCTGGGGGCGTTGATAAACGCACGCCGCACGCGCACGCCAACGCCAACCTGCACGCCAAATTTTTTTGGTGTGCGGGGCCTACACGCCTTTTTTTTTGGGCGTGTAGGGTCTACACGCCAAAAAAACAGGGCGTGTGGGAACCACACGCCATTTTTGGCGTGCGAGTCTCACACGCCAATTTATTTTGGCGTGTAGACCCTACATGCCAAAAATAATTGGCGTGTAGGCCCCGCACGCCAATTGTTTGGCGTGCGGGTCCCACACGCTCACGTAATCGAATGGGCCCTCCCATTCAATTACGTATTGAGCGGGGGAACTTCTGACACGGTCGACGCCGATCCGCTCGTGTCCATACACGTCACCCGTTAGGTTGCATGTGTTGACATGCACATGTATTATGTGTATGGGATATACACATCCCCCGCTCACGTAATCGAATGGGAGGGCCCATTCGATTACGTGAGCGAGCCCGAGTCTGTTTCCGGACTGGGGCTCGCTTATGGTCCTGGTTTTTTTCAACCAGAACCACAACAAACACCGCCCACCGCTCACCGATCCGATCAAAAAAAACGGTGAGTCTGCAAATCCGAAAAAAAAAAAAAAAAAAAAAAAAAAAAAAAAAAAAACAAAAAAAAAACAAAAACAAAAAAAACAAAAAAATAAATAAAAATAAAAATAAACAAAAAATGAGAAATACAAAATGAGAAAAAAACCCCAAAAAAACCAAAAAAAGGGATTTTTTGGGGTTTAATTTTGTGGCAGAAAAAAAGCCCACAGGCCCAGGGCTCCAAGACCCAACTGGCCCAAAGACAGGGCCAAATGGCCATAAGAAGGGGCCCGCCTCTGCCCATCACCTCCAGTGGGCCCACAGGCCCACTTTGATGCTCCAAAGGGGCAATAAAACATTCAAAGGGGCCATTCAAACCCCCCAGGCAGCTCAAAGGGCCCCGTATAAGCCCCAGACGCACTCCATCCCCCCCAAAAGTGGCCCATCCCAAACACATCTCTTCCTATTTCTATTTTTTTTCACCGTAAATATAGTAACACGTGCTGACATACTCTCCCATTCAAATGCTAACAGATTCCGCACAAATCACCAAATCAGCAGCAAAAGATGTCTTACACCGGTGATTACAACTCTGCAAGCAATCAGCCTCCACACCCGTACGGATTCTATGAGGTCGACCCCAACCATCACCCTGGCGCCCCACTTGGCAACTTGTATCAAAATCAAATCTCTGCGTATGGAAATTCACACGTGCTTGGCCAACCTGCAGCTCCACCCAATCAATCAGGCCACGTAGCAACTAACTATGGCTACCCAAGCAACCAATACGGCCAAGCCCCCCAGCCCCTTACTGTCCCCCCAGCCCACCCAGCCACCTACAGCTTCACAGACAACAGCTACAGACTGGCAATCCAGCCAAACCCTGTCCCCCCAGCCCACCCAGTAGCGCAGCCTGTGTTCCGCCCATATGAGGTACAATTGCCTCAATTCACCCACTATCACCATCAACCTCCAGCCTCTACCTATCAGCTTGATCCAGCCCAACCATCCTATCTGGCTCAGCCAGCTCTCTACGCACCACCTCATATAACTCAAGCCCCACCATCCCATCCGTTCCCGCAACCCCATCAAGCACCACAAATCTCAAACTACTGGCGGCCAGGACCCCAACCATTGTCCCAACCGGCCAACCCATTCACTCTTGGACCCACTCACTTCCAAGGCCCGCCAACCTCTCACAATTTCCCTGTTGGCCAACCATCAGTGCCCGCTCCGCCACAGACAAATCAAGTCCCTTCCATACCTGTCATGGAAGATATGCAGCCATCTCTGGGGGAAATAACCTCCTCTGCGCCATTTAGCCCTCAAATTTGGCCACCTGCACAACCAAGTCCTCAACAGTTTCCCCCAGCAACTTTCAGCCCTCAAGTCCCTCAAACTGTGGCTGAAGGTGAGTCTTCAAATAATTCTCCACTTTGTTTTCATCTTACCAAGAACTGATGTTTACCTACTCAATCTCCCAGTCAAATACCCAAGGGCCATGGCTACATCTCCCGGCGGATATCAACCTGCATCACCCAGCCCTCAACTATTTCCCCAAGCAAATTTCAGCCCTCAATTCCCTCAAACTGTGGCTGAAGGTGAGTCTTCAAATACGTCTCCACTTTGTTTTCATCTTACCAAGAACTACTGTTTACCTGCACAATCTCCCAGTAAAATACCCAAGCGTCACGGCTACATCTCCCGGCGGGTATCACCCTGCACCACCCAGCCCTCAACCGTTTCCCCCTGCAACTTTCAGCCCTCAAGTCCCTCAAACTGTGGCTGAAGGTGAGTCTTCAAATATTTCTCCACCTTGTTTTCATCTTACCAAGACCTAATGTTTACCTAGTCAATCTTCCAGTATACCCGCTCAATCCTTTAGGACGTTCACCGCTGGCCCCCGCAATGTTACTCGCCGCCAATCAACCGCATAAAGTGTTGATAAAATCTGAAGATGTACAATCTTATGATTATTCAGTTGGCAGTAAGTTCTTCTAGTTTCTTAATTCACCCACTTTAGGCAGACTGGCTGAACTGCTTGTGTTTCCAGATGCAATGGATGCACCACCCAAATTCCTTTTCACATGTGTCACTGATCTCAAACACTTTGTCACCACATGGGCCCACAAGCATGGTTACGCTCTGAAAGTTTGTGCTTCCAAGCGGGACAAGAACATCTACTTTGCATGCACAGTTGCCGGGGAAGACCAAACCTCAGTTGATGCTATCCGGTTTCGAGAATCTAGGAATAAGCGACTGGGGTGCTGCTTCAAAATATCCGGCCACAAACCGACTTCAGTAAAACTCAAGGATGCACCATGGGAACTCCAATGCCGAAAGACGATTGAGCACAATCATGGTCCAATCGATCTGGAACATGTAGTCATCCACAAGAAGCTCTCTGTCGAAGGCCAAACTGAGGTTGCTCGCTTATCGTCTCTCGGAATGCAACCCCAGGCAATCGCTAGACTCCTTACTAGCAGTGAGGGAAGGTTTGTAACCAACAGGACGATATACAACACAAAGCAGGCACTGAGGGCGGAGAAGAGGGCTGGCAACACCCCAATCGAGTACCTCCTACGTTGCCTCAACGAATCCAATTGGACACACGAGGACGTTTACGATACGGACGGCAAGCTCCTTTACTTGTGGTTTGCGCACCCAGGATCGTTGCTTCTTGCTCGCAGGTTCCACCATGTGGTCAACATTGACTGCACTTACAAGACGAACCTGAACAACTACCCCCTGCTGCATGTGGTTGGCCAAACTGCAACCAATCACAGTTTTTCGATTGGTTTTTGTTTGATGCAAAACGAGAAGAATGAGGCCTACTCATGGGCTCTTGATAAGTTGAAGTGGGTGGTATATTTGACTAATCACCTATTCTCATCAGAAACTGACTGTACTCCGGTGCCTGTGTGATACCCATAGATCTATATGGGACGCTGACCACGTGCCAAAGGTCTTTGTGACAGGCTGGGAATCGGCACTGCGTAATGCTATCTCAAAGAACTTTCCGAATGCAACCGCGAACTTGTGCATGTGGCACATCAATTGGAACATTGTGACAAACTGCAAGCAAGCCTTTGCTGGCGATGGCGAAGAATGGGCCAAATTCATGAGGCTCTGGCATGAGGTCGCACATGCCCCCAATGAGGACACCTGCAACTCAAAGTGGGCTCAACTGACACGGTACCTAGTCACTCGAACTAACGTCTACGAATACCTGTACAAGAACATCTGGAGCAAGCAACAGAAGTTCATGAATGCGTGGGCCGGAATGACACCCCATCTAGGAAATCTGACTTCGTCACAATGTGAATCTGCCCACAGCTGGCTGAAAACCTATGTGACATCGGCTAGGTGCGACTTTGCAACACTTTTCATTACAATTGCTGCAGCAGTGGACCGACAACTTGACACAGCCCACACAAACCTGGCACACGAGTTACAGAAGGGATTAACCGGACTACCAAATGCCTTCAAGTCCCTCAGCTGCAAAATCTCCTGTCATGTGCTCAAGTTGGCCTTGTCTCAGTACAACAAGTTCATCAAGATGAAGAAATCCAAGCCTGGGGATCCCAGCCTTCAATGCAAAGTTAATTTTCAGGCTGGCTTGGGCATTCCGTGTTCGCACACTATTGAATGTTTGGTCCAGGGGAAGGGAGATGTGGAGCCTTCTGATTTCCATGTCCAGTGGCATCTGGCCTATAACCCTGACGGTCCAGTGAGTCCTCCTGATGTATGACTTGTTCATGTCCCTCCTAGCTAATCTTCATCTATGTTCATTGCAGGCTCTTGATCAACCACTGTACGACTTTGACAACGATTTTGAGGATTTCAAGCAGGAGATCTTGGCTTCCCACCACCCCTCGGCGTTAGAAGCAACAATGAAAAAATTACGAAGGGTCCATGCAAACACACACGTGGTTCCGCTTGCAGGGCCTGATCCTATCCAAGTGAAACACATACTGGAAAGGCCGTGGAAGAAGAGAAAGGGTAGTGGGCGAGTTCAAAAGCGCGATGACACCCATGCGGAAATTGTGGAAGCGCAAATCCAAAAGGCGCAGGCAAGGAAAGCAAGACAGAAGGCCGGTGTATCAAAAGGAAAAGGGGGTAAGCAACAGTCCAAGCGGGCGCAGGCTCCATTGGACACCTCAGCTTCTTCCTCTGGGGACCTGGATGAGCTACCCAGTGTGGAGACACTCATGTGTAAGCAACTTTATTGCATGTCTTTTTAAGAGGCTGATAACTGATGGACTTACTAAGCAGTCAAGAGAAATCACCCCCCACGAGTTGGCAGCCTCACTATTGGGAAACGGAATCGGGGGTCTTCGAGTTCAGGAACATCACGGCGCAAGGAAACGTGGCAGCCCAAGTATGGTAGTATGGATGGTGTAACAGATGAAGAATCTGATTCTGCAGATGCAGTTTCAGATGAAGATTCTGATGCCCCAGATGGGGAATCAGATGAAGAATCTGATGCCCCACATGGGGCATTGGAAGAAGAATCTGATGCCACAGATGGGGAATCAGTCGCAGATTCTGACGCACAAGGTGGGGAATCAGATGAAGAACCAGATCCCCCAGTGGATTCCTCCTCATCTATTGAGATGCAGGCCTCAAGCTCTCATGATCAGTTGCAGGGTGAGGCCAGGCTACATTCAACCCCCACAGCCAAGGTAAGTACTATAACTTTGACATTAGATTATCAAGGTCTGATTCCATTGTATGTTTCATAGGACCGGCATGTAGATGCTGAGGTTGCACCCAAGGCTGGCCGAACAAGACAGGGGAATACCAACCCTGATGTTGCAGTGAGTGACTCAAGCTTGACACGGACAAGGAGGAATGCACGGGCGTTGATAAACGCACGCCAACGGCGCACGCCAACGCCAACCCGCACGCCAATTTTTTTTGGCGTGCGGGGCCTACACGCCAAAAAAAAGTGGCGTGTAGGGTCTACCAGCCAATTTTATTTGGCGTGTGAGACCCACACGCCAATTTTATTTGGCGTGTGAGACCCACACGCCAATTTTATTTGGCGTGTGGGCCCCGCACGCCAAATAAAATTGGCGTGTGGGCCCCGCACGCCAATTGTTTGGCGTGGGCTCCCGCACGCCAAACAATTGGCGTGTGGGAGCGCACGCCAAACAATTGGCGTGCGGCTTCCACACGCCAATTGTTTGGCGTGTGGGGGGATCCCACTCACGTAATCGAATGGGAGGTGCCATTCGATTACGTGAGCGGGCTGGCTGACAAGCTTATACAACCTCGTCAGCCGGGAGGACTTCCTCCCGGCCGACGAGGTTGTATAACCTCGTCGGCCAGGAGGAAGTCCTCCTGGCTGACGAGGCTGTATAGCCTCGTCGGCCGGGAGGACTTCCTCCCGGCCGACGAGGCCATACAACCTCGTCGGCCAGGAGGACTTCCTCCTGGCTGACGAGGTTGTATAGCCTCGTCAGCCGGGAGGAAGTCCTCCCGGCTGACGAGGTTATACAACCTTGTCAGCCAGGAGGACTTCCTCCTGGCCGACGAGGTTGTATAGCCTCGTCAGCCAGGAGGACTTCCTCCTGGCCGACGAGGTTGTATAGCCTCGTCAGCCAGGAGGACTTCCTCCTGGCCGACGAGGTTGTATAACCTTGTCGGCCGGGAGGAAGTCCTCCCGGCCGACGAGGCTATACAGCCTCGTCAGCCAGGAGGAAGTCCTCCTGGCCGACGAGGTTGTATAGCCTCGTCGGCCGGGAGGAAGTCCTCCTGGCCGACGAGGTTATACAGCCTTGTGCCGGGAGGAAGTCCTCCCGGCTGACGAGGTTGTATAACCTCGTCAGCCGGCCCGCTCACGTAATCGAATGGGAGGGCCCATTCGATTACGTGAGCGAGGGGGGACCCGCACGCCAAAAAAATTGGCGTGCGGGGCCCACACGCCAAACAAAATTGGCGTGTGGGAACCACACGCCATTTTTGGCGTGTGGGTCTCACACGCCAATTTTTTTTGGCGTGTAGGCCCCGCACGCCAAAACAAAGTGGCGTGCGGGTTGGCGTTGGCGTGCGCCGTTGGCGTGCGTTTATCAACGCCCGGAATGCACTGACTCTGACTGATAACCGACTTCTCATCATTCTTGTCAGGCGGAGCTTCCACCATGGATCTTAAAATACCTGCATTCCACTTATAACCCTGCAGGTGATGGGAACTGTGGTTATGCATGTGTGGCACATGCACTGGCAGCAGATAGACCAGAGGGTCCCTACGCTAAGGCCAATGGGTGGTACCAAGTGCGAAAGCATGTGTTAGAAGAGATGGAAAAGAAAAAGGCACATTGGACAAGATACCTTGGGGGGCCTTCAGAATTCGACCGCGCTTACGGACGTGTTCAGGTGACTGACTCACGTGGATCAGTCCCCATGAACAAATGGATGAGCAAGTTGGATGTGGGACCGATTCCGGCCAATGCGTATAACCGGCCATTTGTCTTCCTCAGCAGAACGGGCGGGAGCACCACATATATTCCCGCCACAGTTCCCCCGGACCCTAAACCGCTGCCAGCCCTCTTCTTATCATTTTTCAATGATAATCATTGGATACGTGTGATAGTCAAGCGGACCCCCACAATTCCCTTTCCTCTCCCTAAAGTCTCCCGGTTATTTCACAAGAGCCCAGCAGCTGCTTGGCTAGACTGTGTTCCCCCTTCCACTACTCTTCACTCTTTGATCCCTAAATGATTAAATGTACCAAGTTACTGCAAGTAACACTAATTATTATTATCCTTATTAATATTTACCATTCTTATTATTCTTTAATGTTATTCCTTTAAGATCTCTAGTGAATATTATTAGTATTATTAATTCATCATTATGACTTTAAGAAGTGATAACATAGTATTATTAAACTACAATCTTTACAATAAATAATATACTTAATTTAAATATACTTAAATCCGTTTTTTTTTAATTTAATTTTTTGCGGGTGGATTTTCATTATTTTTCAAAGTTTTAAATTTATTTCTCATACTTACAGGGGTTTAGAATCTTATGGTAATTTTTATTTTGCAAAAAAACCATGTCTTCCATTTTTTTTGGCCAATCCACCCGGTTTTTTCATAAAAAATCCTCACAGCTTAATTTCCAGGAGTTCTCAACATTTTAACATTTTTTTAAAGTTTTTTAAAGCACTTTAAGGGGTGTAGAATTTAATGTGACTAACAGTTTTTTTTAAAAATCACTGGTTGGTTTTCTTATGATTTTTGGACTCAATTTATTTCCAAACACCTTCACGTCTGTCTTTCAAGATATTCAGGGAGTTTTTAAATGGATTCATACACTTTAGAGGGTAAAGAATTCATTGGAAACAAATACTGATTATAAAATTGACTTCTTATCAGATTTCATGACAAAGAAATGGAAATACAATTATACACAGAGGTATGGTACATCACATGATGCTTTGGAGTGTTACACGTTGTTTATTAAATAAACAAAAACCAAGTGTAAATGCGGAAAACCAGGTGCACTGCGCAGCCGCAGCCGCGCAGAAAACCGGGTGTAAACGCGGAAAAACCGGACTTTTTTATTAATGCCCTAGAATAAATGAAATGAATAAAATAAATAAATAAATAAAAAGCAAGAGACATAATTGCAAGTTAATAATTTATTAATAAATAATAAATGTCATTAACAACAAAGAGACATTAGTACAGACTAAGAGTGCGCACACAAATAATATGTATAAGAAAGAGAAATTGTTATCAACACTACTGATAACAGCTAGAAAATGCTGACAAATGGTGAATATACGCCTGAATTACATTCCTGAACTGATATGTAATGGGCAAAAAAAAATAGAAGACATTGTTTATTTGGGAAATAAAAAATACCATAAATTTCTACACCCCTGGAAGTATATTAGACATTTTTAAAATGTTGCAAAAAAATCAAAATCCGCCCGCAAAAAAATAAATAAAAAAAAAGGGTTTAAAAGCGGAAAACCGGTGAGCAAGACAGTGGTGGAAATTACAACTCAAGGGCATGTGAATGAGAAATAAAAGGGAAACCAAAGAAAAAACAACCCCCGGTACATATATCAGAAGTGGTAGTTGGCTACAGCTATTTCTATATCTTGGGAAAACAAAATTTGGAGGTTTTGAATAGAAAAGCATTTGTGAAACTCTTCATGGGTTTTTTTCCAATCAACCATTGGCAAACCATCATGACCAATCCGGTTAAATCCCATGGAGCACAAAAAGTTGAGAAAGTATAATCGGAGGTTATCCAAAGTCCCGTGAGGCATCACAGAAGTATTACCACTATCGAACTTATGTTTCAGAACATTGGCGCCAAATTCCAATAAGGCCGAAGCATTTGAAGTAGTCGGACGTTCGGACCCGTATTTGTTAGTGACAAAGGCGGTTGTTGGACCAAAAACCAGGAGACCAGCAAGCATCCGCATTTACTCCCGCGTGTTTAATGTTGACCACTCATCAAGCTTTTTATACTTTGGTCTTGTTGGTGCCAGGAGACCGCAGATGTAACACAAGGCTGACATAGCCCCCGTGAAGTATAGACCAAGGACCTTGAGACCGGAGGTGTTTGGTTGGGGGCTTGATCCATCCTTTGCGTGACTTCCAAGGTTTTCATAAGTTCGTTGGAATGCAAGATGGGCAGTATGCACCAAAGATTTGTCCAGGGGGAGAGGCTGCCATTCACTGCCCTGTTGCTCCATGTGTCGAAGGGCCCAGCAGTCTTGCAAAGCACTTTTAAGCCGGGTATAAGCGTGGTCACTTGGAGAAAAGTATGAGGCCAGATTTGCCGCAAGTGTGTGGGTCTGGACACGTTTGGACGGCGGCGCCTTCCGGTTCTCCTGGGAAGCCTCGAGCTGCGCCATGTTCACAACTTCAGGAGTTATCAGAGAGAGAGCACCAGGTTGAGTGGGGTTAAGAATTCTCTCTGCATACCACACAAATATCAGCCTTTGTGATGTATGAACAAGTGAGAAAAAAAGTGATTAATTACCAGATTTGCATGCCTTCAGAAGTGTATCCACTTCCCTCCAAACAACTCGGCTGAACTCCTGTGGCATCGTTGGATGTGGTGTGACCATTGAGGGGAGGTGTGTGAGGATGAATGCTATGTTTTCAATCATTTTCTCGGCTGAACGGTGTGACCACGCAATTCCACCCGCCAAATTTTCATTCAAATCATCTGCCAATGCTTTTGGAAGCATTGGGCCAGGGATAAATAGACCCATAGCTGTGCGCAAAGGAGGGATGTTAATTACAAGATGGGTGTGCATAAGCAATGGGGAGTGACTTACAAGGAGGCGTCAGGACAGGGGGAGGAGGAATTGATTCGCCCGGTGGTCTTTGGGTTGGTGGCTTGACTGTTGATGGCCCAGCAACAGGGGGGTTCCGTGGAATTCTGAGGCCTTGCAGTGATTGCGCAGTGATGAATTCGTGAGAGGTGGGATGAGGGGTGAAGAAATTATACATGGGGCCTGTATTTTTAGAAGAAGAAGCAGAGTTGTCCAGGCGCGCCTTTTTGCTCGTAGGGTCTTCAACCGTAGGATCTTCAATTTGTACCATGTCATAGCAATATCGGGTTTGTTGTGGCACCGGTTCATGGACTGGCTCCTGGTGGAAGGTAGGTTTGGGACGTCCATGAAGGAATCGTCGGAGGACTTGCTGGTCTTCTGCACCATCTTCAGAGTCATCTGTTTCACCCTCTGCGTCAGGGTCTTCAGAGCTGTCCTGGATGGCTGGATTGTTAATTTCTTGTCTCCCGTCCGCATTGGGGGCTTTGGAGGACTTCTGGCCAATGAGTTGTTGGGCCGTTTGTACGCTTTGAAAGAAAGACTGGCCAAAGGTGTTGAGGGTTGTCTTGTGGCCTTCGAGATCTGTCCGCATCTCTCTGCTTCGACGTGGGGATCCATCAGCTGGGTTTGTTGTGTTGGGCTGGCCATATTGAACATCCTTGTTTATTTGGTTTGCAAATTGATTGAGGGTGGGGATTGGGTTGGTTGCTGGAGGTAGGTGATCAGGAGTGTGTGCATATAAGTATGCCATTGAGTCGGTTGCAAATTCAGGGCGGGGGTGGGACTGTGGTGGAGCAGGCCTAGTGGCGCCTAAGGTGTTTCTAGCCGGGGCCGGGGTTCTGGAGACCTGTTCATTCTCATCGTCTGACTGCTCGTATTCAGCCTTTATTTTAGAGGCCCAATTCTCCAGGTTTTCACGTTCATCTGGTTTCAACGCAGGGTGCCGCGCCAGCTCTGTGCATTTTTCCCAGAGATCCAAACCTGTGTAATGGTGGGAGGGTGGGTGGTAGTGAGCCAGCTACTTATATTATACCCAAAATAAAGGAATGAATCTCACGTCCTAGTTCACAGGTCTGATGTGAAGACATTGTTGATTTTTGAAGTCAAATTGGTGATTTGTGCGGAATCTGTTAGCATTTGAATGGGAGAGTATGTCAGCACGTGTTACTATATCTATGGTAAAAAAAATTCTTAAAAAAAATTGGAAGAGATGTGGGGGATTGATTGTGTTTGAGATGGGCCCATTGGGCCACTTTTGGGGGGGATGGTGTGCGTCTGGGGCTTATATGGGGTCCTTTGAGCTGCCTGGGGGGTTTGAATGGCCCCTTTGAATGTTTTATTGCCCCTTTGGAGCATCAAAGTGGGCCTGTGGGCCCACTGGAGGTGATGGGCAGAGGCGGGCCCCTTCTTATGGCCATTGGGCCCTGTCTTTGGGCCAGTTGGGTCTTGGAGCCCTGGGCCTGTGGGCTTTTTTTCTCCCACAAAATTAAAGGGCATTAATAAAAAAACCCGGTTTTTCCGCGTTTACACCCGGTTTTACGCAGCGGCGACGTCCAAATTGCTGCGCAGTACACCCGGTTTTCCGCATTTACACCCGGTTTTTTTATTTAATTTTTTGCGGGCGGATTTTCATTATTTTTCGAGATTTTAAATTTATTTATTACACTTACAGGGGTGTAGAATTTTATGGTATTTTTTTTTTTGCAAAAAAACTATGGCTTCTATTTTTTTTGGCCAATCCACCCGGTTTTTTTTTAATTTAATTTTTTGCGGGCGGATTTTCATTATTTTTCAAAGTTTTAAATTTATTTATCATACTTACAGGGGTGTGAAATTTTATTGTAATTTTTATTTTGCAAAAAAACTATGGCTTCTATTTTTTTTGGCCAATCCACCCGGTTTTTTCATAAAAAATCCTCACAGCTTGATTTCCAGGATTTCTCAACATTTTAAACTTTTTTAAAGCACTATAAGGGGTTTAGAGCTTAATGTGACTAACAGTTTTCTTTTAAAATCACTGGTTGGATTTTTATGATTTTTGGACTCAATTTATTTCCAAACACCTTCACATCTGTCTTTCAAGATATTCAGGGAGTTTTTAAATGGATTCATACACTTGAGAGGGTGAAGAATTCATTGGAAACAAATACTGATTATAAAATTAACTTCTTATCAGATTTCATGACAAAGAAATGGAATATTACATTTATTATTTATTCATAAATTATTAACTTTGTTACATTTATTATTTATTCATAAATTATTAACTTGGAATTATGTCTCTTGCTTTTAATTTATTTATTTATTTTATTCATTTCATTTATTCCATTTATTTTGTTTAATTTAATTTAATTTTGTTTTGTTTATTTTACTTGTTTTACTTATTTATTTTATTTGTTTTAAATAAAATATTGAATGAGGATAATTGGGGAGGTTGCGTTATTCATAAATCATTAACTTTCAATTATGTCTCTTGCTTTTAATTAATTGATTAATTTTATTCATTTCATTCATTCTTATTTGTTTAATTTTATATTATTTACTTTTGTTTATTTTACTTATTTAAAATGCTGCCCTCCACAATTTTATTTTATTTTGTTTATTTTCCTTGTTTTAATTGTTTAATTTATTTGTTTGAAATAAAATATTTAATGAGGATGATTGGGGAGGTCACGCGCATCAAATGCTGCCCTCCATAATTTTATTTTGTTTTGTTTTGTTTATTTTCCTTATTTTATTTGTTTATTTTATTTGTTTTGAATAAAATATTTAATGAGGATGATTGGGGAGGTCACGCGCATCAAATGCCGCCCTCCACATGCTATTTGCTTAAAAATTAAAAATTAAAAAAAAACCGGGTGTAAATGCGGAAAACCGGGTGCACTGCGCAGCCGCAGCTGCGCAGAAAACCGGGTGTAAACGCGGAAACACCGGGTTTTTTTATTAATGCCCAAATTAAACCCCAAAAAATCCCTTTTTTTTGGTTTTTTTGGGGTTTTTTTCTCATTTTGTATTTCTCATTTTTTGTTTATTTTTTTGTTTTTTTTTTTTTATTTTTTTTTTTTGTTTTTTTTTTTTTTTGTTTTTGTTTTTTTTTTGTTTTTTTTTGTTTTTTTTTTTGTTTTTTTTTGTTTTTTTTTTTGTTTTTTTTTTGTTTTTTTTTTTGTTTTTTTTTTTGTTTTTTTTTTTTTTTTTTTTTTTTTTTTTTTTTTTTTTTGTTTTGTTTTTTTTTTTTTTTTTGTTTTGTTTTTTTTTTTTTTTTTTTTTTTTTTTTTTTTGTTACTCACATTGTTTTTTTTTATTCGGTGGGTGGTGGTGATCGTCGCTTGCTTGAATTCGTGGTTGTTCTGGTTGAAAACAACCAGACCGACGGTCTGATTCCTGAAAGGAATCAGACTCGGCGGGCTCGCTCACGTAATCGAATGGTCCCTACCATTCGATTACGTGAGCGAGGGGGATGGATATGTACATCCCCATACACATAATACATGTATGTATTATGTGTATGGGGATATTGCATGCGATATCCCCCCACACACCAAACAATTGGCGTGCGGGGCCTACACGCCAATTATTTTTGGCGTGTAGGGTCTACACGCCAACATAAATTGGCGTGTGAGACCCGCACGCCAAAAATGGGAACCACACGCCCTGTTTTTTTGGCGTGTAGACCCTACACGCCCAAAGAAAAAGGCGTGTAGGCCCCGCACGCCAAAAAAACTTTGGCGTGTGGGTTGGCGTTGGCGTGCGCGCTTGGCGTGCGTTTATCAACGCCCCAAAGCTGGTCCACTCTGCCCAATTATAGATCCTGTACTTGTGCAAGTCAAGCAATCAAAAATCTCAACTTTCACAAGTAAATCAATCAAAATGCTGTTCTAACTCCTGTACTTGTGCAACTACATCAATCAAAACAGCTTATTTGTGTTTTTTTTTTTTTTTTTTAATTTCTATTGTTATTTTTTTTATTTTTTTTTCAAAAAAAAAACTGTTTGTTTCTTTTCCATTTTTTCTCTTTCCAATGTTTGGATATGCATTTCTTTCATTGCTTTGGGAAATATGGTTACTGCCTGGACAAATTTCAATTGAATAACACATCTTGCTCATATGGAAATTGCCCAGAACAGTAATCAGAATGCCCATCAGAGAATGAGAAGAAATGCTTATTTAACTCAAAGGAAGCAAGTAAAGCTGGAAAAGAAATGCTTCAACAGGATTCATGAACATATTAATTTAAAATAATCACAGCCTCAATGCAAGGCAATTTGTGCAAGGGAAAAACTCTCAACGTTCCCACATCATTTTCTTTGCCCAAGCACATCACCACAACTATTGGTAAAACAAGCAGGGATGTAATCCACCCAAAAAATTTTGTTCAGACTGTTCACTCAGCTGGCTGTGGGCCAACACTTTGCACTATTTGAGTATAGTGTAGTGGGAAAAAATTAAGCTAACAGCTAACATTTTGCAGGAAAAAATTCAGCTAACAGCTAACATTTGGTGGGAAAAAATCAGCTAACAGCTAACATTTAGCGGGAAAAAATTCAGCTAACAGCTAACATTTAGCGTAGCGTAGCGTAGATCTGATGCCGCTACGCTAATGGGAACTCCAATATGTGTTAGCGGAAAAAAAAATTACGCTACTTGTTAGTGTAGCGGTTATTTTCCAAAGCTAACACTACAAAAAAATTGGCTGAAAAATTTCTCGCTACGCTAACTGTTAGTTTAGCGGAGTGTAGCGTCAGCTAACGCTACAAATTTTCTGGCAAAAAAAATAACCGCTACGCTAACAGTTAGAGGTCAAATAGTGTAGCGTAGCGTAGCGGCCCACTGTTGCTCTCAGCCATGAGGTTTTATTAAACCCCATTTCTGGGTTTCTCCCAGCCATGAGGTTGTATAGGGCCTCATTACCAGGTTCTTAGTAAGTTTGTGTACAACCTTAAAAAGTAGCCTTAACAGCTGAGGCACCCAGCTGTTGAGCTGACATCACCAAATTCCAGTTGTGCTTTGGTTATGTCATCAAAAAGGGGCTATGGCTGTTTTTCTCCCGTCTGTGAGGTTCAAGTAGCCTCACAGGACAGGAGGACCCAGCTTTTGATCTGATAAAATCTTTACAGCCAGGAAAACCCCAACCATTGAGGTTGTATAAAGCCTCATGGCTGGGTGTCTCCTGGAAATGAGTTTTGATATAATCTTGAAGGCCCGGAAAGACCTCGCCATGAGGCTCAAGTAGTCCCAACAGTGAGGAGGACCCAGCCTTTGAGCTCAAATAAAAAACTCCCAGTTGAAATTTGGTTATGTGATCACTAGGGGGCTATGTCCATAACCCATAGGCCCTGTATATAGTGTTCATCCCCACACACCAATCCACAAGCATTGTGGGGATTATATATTTAGGGGGGGGGGGGGGGGGAGGCATTAGTGGGCTCAGCATCTCTCATGAAAATTTGGTAAGGTATGAAGCATGTTTATGAGAAAATTTGGTAGGGCTGAGGATATTGAGTAATCAAAATGTATAATTAAGCTATTCAAATCAAAAATTACTGGAGATAGTTCAGTCAGAAATGGGTGGGAATCAACAAACACAGGGGAAGCATGGGGATATAAGCGGGCAAGGTTAGAACCTTAACCAGTGCATTCAGATATTATGCAGAGAGCACTGTGGGGATAGAACAGCTGGAGCCAGGGGACTCAGTTCACTTGGGACAATCACAAGCAGGGGCCAGAGCAGAGGGGTGTGTGCAGTGATTTAACAGAGCAGAGGGGTGTGCACAGGGGTGAGGGGCCAGAGAAGAGGTGTGCACACAGGTGATTGAACAGAGGAAGTGGATAGAGGGAAGGGTTCCTAAGCTGCAGAATTCAGTTCAGGGCAAGTGTGAGGAGCACCAGTATGGAAATCCTATGGTTCCAGGCTGTAGGCAGTTAGGTGAAGGGGATTTTCTGGTGAGGCTGCCTTCAAGAATGGTCCAGAAGAGATAGATCAGGGATGGAATACTGTTGGCAGTGGTTGGTTTTCTGAAGATCAGGATGATTTAGATGATGCTAAGATAGGAATGTGGTATTATAAAGGCGCTGGTGATACTGCCTGTGGATCAATAAAGTGATGGAAAATATTGTGGATCAGAGCAAGTCACAAGCTGTCCCATCCTCCAAGTCCAAGCTCAAAATTGGACTCTGGGTAGTGCCAGTGACTTGTCACAAGAGCTTTGAAGTTCTTGATCTTGAAGTCTTGATGTCAAAATCTTGGGAGGATGGTAGATCTTTCTCTTGAGGAATCTCTTGAAGAGTGATCTGAAATCTTGATAATCTTGGTCTGGAGGCCCTGTACCATTTAGTACACCACACCAGTTAAGGCTGAATTGATAGATGTGGAAATTGGTGAGGAACCATGGGAAACGGGGGTGGGATAGGAGGTTGAAGGTGGTGCAGTGGGAGATTTTTTTTAGGCAGTTCCCAGGGGAATGCAGGGAATATGCAGCTGAAGGGATCCTGAAGAATCTTGGATCAATCTGTTTGGGATCAAAAGATACAGTCCAATATCTAGGATAGAAAAATAATAAATGAAAATTCAAGCAGGCTTCTGGTGATAGATCCATTGAAATCTAACTCACTGCAGAACTTCCAATGGATTGGATATGGAAAAATGGCATTCCTTTGTCTGTTATGATCAACAGGTTTGGTCAGGCTGGGTTTGGCTCAAAGATGATTGTCTGTGCATCTTGGGGAAACTGTATTCATTTAGGATTGCATGAAAAGAGGTTGATGCTAATTTTTATCCCATTTTTTTTTCGAAATAGTGTAATAATAATAAAAAAACAAATAAACATGTTGGTGATTCAAGTTTTTCTCTTCATCGTCCTATCCGAAATCTGTATTAAAACAAACAAACTGGAACTCCAAATGCTAATTTCGGGGAGTGAAACGGGGGCTTACCCGGTCAAGGTATATATATGATTGGCCTGTTGACCGTCGGCGATGAAAATCAAACCACCTCAAACCAGCATGAACACCAACTCAATCAACCTCAATCACCCTGGAAAGAATATCGACGAGCCAAACGAATCAATCGAGGAAGAGGCTACCAAAAACCCAAACAGACAACAACTCAACGGTTTCCCTGATGATTTCCCCCATCGATCCAATAACAACAACCGTCTGCAACGAGCACCAAGACCAACAACCTCAACCGATCCCCTCGACCCACCACTCTCAGAAACCATCAGACCATCATCCAACTCTGGGCTTATGTTCCATGGATCGACAACCAGCTCGAAACAACGTCCAACTGACGATGATCGGAAGTCTACTGCTACCTTGCCGCAAAAAAGCTACTCAGAAATTCAAACAGCTACCTTCAAGCCTGCTAATCACCAACCTCAGAAGACAGAATCCAGAAAATGTTGGATCTGCTACGACGATGATGAGGATGAGCAGGAAGCTCAAAACCTGCAGGGTGGAAGGCTACATCAACAGATACGATCGAACAGGAAGAATCAGAGGTGGGTCAAGGCCTGTCGATGCTCGTTAGTAGCCCACGAAAGTGTGAATATGTTTCTCAACCCTAGTGCTTCGTTCAGCTAGGATAACTGATGGGTTTCTCATTTATTGATTCATTTTCATAATTATGATCTAGTGTTTGCTTACCTGGATTACCACTTATCAACTAACTCATCCCCCTCCCTCCTCAATATCATCACCGCTTTCGACGCCCGTTCAATGTCCTCAGTGCGCGGCCACCTATCAGGTTGTCCAGCCAAGTTCGCCACTGCTATCACTGCTCCATCGGCTCAAGAGGCCGTATAGCTCTGGCATGAGCTGGTCTGCCCTTGGCTGTGTCGTGCTCGGCATTGGGGTCAGTGCATCATCCTACGGCCTATGGGCCTCGAGATGTTTTTTGGGTCCGACAAGGTGGAATAGTTGGGTCTCGGCTAGTCGCCATGGAGGAGGACTGAACTTCCTCAAGTTCTTTCAGCTAAGTCTCGTCGGCCCGATCCTCATCCTCAGCCGGACCAAGCAGCTCGACTCCGTCCTGCCTTTCCTGCCGATCTCCTTCATCCTCTCCGCTCTGCCCCCCCTCGGCCTGGACAGCGAGCTCAACGGCACCCATCATCTGACCGACCCGAACCTACTAAGACTCGACCACGTCTTCCCGCCTGAGCCCGGGTTGACGTTGTGCTTAATCCCATGGATGAGGATCGGCTGGGGCTTCGCCTGGAGTCGGATCAGTAACCTGATCCTGAGACGAGAATGTCTGGGGATGTCCTACCAATACCCACTTGGGGTCGGACTTGGTCTGGGCGGACAAGCCCAAGGGATCGCCGGAGCGGGACCAAATGAAAGAAACCAAGCGGCAGGTGAGAACGAGGACCAAGCAGATTTAGAGCCGGCTGAAGAGGATGAAGAACCAAACGGGCAACGACCACCTGCGGCAGAAGTGGTGCTAGACTACACCAGTCTTCGGACCGTAATTAGGGTCAGCATGGAAGCCTTGATCCTGCCTGGTGCAGCTTCGGTTTTTGGAACCCTCTTGCTCGTGCTGTCGAGGAACCGGCCGTGGTTAAGGACCCTGTTGGGTTTGAAAATCTCCGCGTCACTACTTAACCATCAACAACCAGGCTCGGGCACATCGACCTCCTCGTTCCTATCGACAATGAAAAGCTCACTCGGTCACTTCATCTACAGGCTGACCCGTCTTGATCTTTTTGCGACTCAGTCAAACTTTGATTCTCATCCATTCAAACTGCACTCGATCCTGTCCGGCTTCAGAATGGCCGACTATATCGACTCGGCCGGCGATGACGACCCGGTTTGGTGGAGAAACACCCTCGCTGGCGCGCTCATAGTCGTCCTTAAAGACGTTCTTTCCCTCACCGAAAAAGTCCTTAAGCTGCGCAAGTTGAAGTATCGTCGAGTCCTTGACGTCGATCAACCACCTCAATCTATTTAACTCCTCCCCCTTCTTTTTCGTGCCTCTTGTTTTGTGTTCTCTTGTATTTACGCAAGTATCAGTTTGTTGCTTTTCTTCTGTTCTCTCTTTTTTTTTCAATTGAACAGGAAATTAGACCCAAGGCCATGGCTAGCCGCACGTTGCCCATATCTGATAATCTGTTTATAATAACCATTTAACCTATTCACTTGTTTGTTTTTTTCATAGCACAACAGGGGATTACATTGTAGATAGATACAAATTTAGTTCATACTTAGTTTCTTTTTTGTGTATACTTAGGCATTTTACATTAAGCAGATCGTGATGTAAGCATTCAACTCGGTTACTTTTATTACGAAAGCTCATGCTCAAGCGACTCTGAATTATATTTAGATTTGTTTATACTAATGCTGAGCAAAAAGGTTAATGCGGAGCTTCTTGAGGAGAGGCTACCGCTATCCAAATTTATTAAGGTTGGTTTGACCAATGTGACTCTGCAAAGGATGTCAACCGTGCTCTTCTGAAACATTTCTGGTTGAGCATGATCATAATAAGATATGAGTTTTTGCTTTCTTTCTTATGAAGGTTATTTCCCCCTCGTCCCTCCATTAATCTGGAGAGAACTCGCATCAACAAGTCAGAGGCTTAGCAAGGCTCGACGGGTTAAGATCCAGGTGACAATCTATTTCAATAATTCGATCTAATATGAGACCTGAAGCCCCCGAGGGACACTTCGAGTCGGCCACAGGAACATATTTATATCCTCGAGGTTAGATTTCATAAAATTTGTTTCTTATTGGGGTATAGGTTAGTTGGCAAGGACTCGTCTATCATCTTCCTGGTTAATATTGTCCGATTCCAAACCACGATCTGATTCCTTCATTTGGCCGGGAAGATGCGACAGGAGCGAGTTGTACAAATGAACGGGCAGCACGAAGGCACCCTTATTGACTAAGATTTCGAAAAAGCAGTTCAAGTTAAAAAAATATGTCAGTCACGTCATTTGAGAATTAATGTACGAAATAGGAAGAAACTGACTCATGACATGATCACTTTTTGTTTGCACTTAGTTGTTCAAACTTTGCTGTTCTCAAGCGGTTAACTGCCATCCCAACCAATAACTTATTGACCTTTGCCAGGGCTCCAGGATCCATCCTACCCGCTTCAGCTAAACGCTCCAAGCCATCCTCAGTCTGCCAAAGACGATCGTAAAGAGCCATGAGCTCTTGCAGTGTCAAGCTTTGCGTTTGTTGACCCGCCCCGAAGTGCGCCAAGAAACCGGCAATCGAGCGTGTTTGGCTACTTGTAGAGATTTGAATGAGACCACTGAGGTCAAGCTGATGGTCCGGGTCAGAGGCCTCGGGACCATGCTGAATACAATGCGTCGATTTAACGGCAATTTTGGGCGGCGACGAGCGTGGGAGAAGAGATTTTGTCGACACTTGCCGGTTCCGCAGGCCCTGAAACCCATCTGCTGTAAAGATTTACCAGAACGACTGAATACTACGCCGCGAAAAGGTCTCAATTACTAAAAAGAGTAGAAAAGCTTGCTACTCACCCAGCTCTTTTTCGAGTTCGAAGGTGAATGAATCAGCCACTTTTTTGGCTCGATCGGTAGCATCACTGAGCATAAGTATTGGATTGTTTTATTAGTAAATCAAAGCAGACCGGCAGATTTACATCTACAGTGACCCATGAAAACCCTCACAAGGCTTGATAGTTTTCCATCATGATACAGCAGTCCGCGACATGACAGTAATCACCTAAGGAAGTGAAAAATGTCAAAATAGCTAGTTTATGAGAGCTTTCCAAGGGTACGAAGCTTACCACATCCACCTACAACCATGATTGTGGAGATACCATGGTCTTGACAGAGAGATTGGACCTAAGAGAAGAGGAGATAGTCAAGAAGACTGATGCTGTGTTCCATGAGTGTATAATTGAACTACCTTAAAGATGTAGGGTGTGATTGGTTCAGACTCTTTTTGTACCAAAAGGCGCATCTTGTCGTCTCCTGAATGGGGTTAAATTGAGTCAACTTCACGAAAAAAAGTCCAATAAACGAAACAAAGCGCGCAACTGATTAGGAAATTGACTGTACATAATCAATTCATTCAGGAATCAGCAAGGCTCTAGTTTCCATGTTGCTCGGAGGCAAAAGCTACTTACCTGCACAGCCGTCTTCGTCCAAGAGTATTGTTCCAGGTTGACCTCCGAGAAGCTCTATTGCCTCGACACAGGAGGCTGCCATACTCGTGCTTCCACTTGCATCACTTGTCGAAAAGCAGTCCGTGTCTTTTCCATTGGGTAAATTACGGATGAAAGGGGAGATGTGACATGAGTTGACCATCCTGCCATCCTCTGAAGACACTGGGATCGTCGCGATGGGTGTGACTACCAAGCTCAGCCCAGAGGTTGGTGTGTGATTTGATGGACCATTCGATATTGCCTCCAGTAGGGTCGATTTGCCCTGTCGTCAACGTCACCAATTAATATCGGCTTATAAGCTACTAAAAACATGTTACAAAGTTGAGCACATTACTCACGTGAAATCCCCCACCAACAATGATGGTTATTCCTTTAGGAATAGCCATTCCCGCCACCTTCCCCTTATTGGGCAGCTGAAATACACGCTCTAAGGTTGGTGGACTTTTGAATGGGACTAATCCAGGTGTAGAGCTAGGCATTGGCAAAGCGGATGCACCGGACTGTCTTGGAAGGATCGATCCATTGCCGATAAATGCTGTCAACCCTGTTTCACAATTGGAGCTAAACTCTGGTCAAAAAAATGAGGGCGTAACAAATTTAAGTGGATTAGAAAGCTTACCGGCCTCAGTCACGAGATTCCGTAAAGCTTCCTGATCTTCTACAGTCTCCACCCATTCAGCCGCTTCAGACTCGACTTCCTTTACCCAGACCAAGCCACGATCAACATGATTGGAAAGTTGGTCACAAAGCATTTTGGCGGCAAGCTCGCCTAAAATGCTTCGACCCCTAGCTGGTAAGTTGATTGACATTCTCAGTGTTAATTCGCCATTTTGATCGTTGAACCTGCACGAGCTACGTGCAAGGACCTGTTCACCGGGGATGTCAATAGAGAAATCTCCGCCTTTTGAACTGTGCCACCCGCCACCGTCCGATTGAGACGAGCCGGTTTGAGGCAATCTGACTAGTCGAGCGAACCGGCGGGTTAGCCAGTCGGCCAGGGCGATACGTCTGATAGGCGTTGCGCGGAGGTGTTCAGGCCATCGATGTTGGTCATCGGTGAGATTGATTTTCAAACGGGTCGGGGGAGCAAAAGGATCGGATTGAATTCTCATCACACCCAAACGAAACCGATCAAACTTCCAAAATCCCTCTGTATCACGGTAAGCAGGATATGGGCTAAACAGTAAAGAAGAGATGAATTGAGAAAATTAGCAGCGCAGGTGGTTTAGTCACAGAGGCTGAAAAAAAGTGTGAATTAGATACCGATTGTCCCGCTCCAATAACATTTGCCTTAACGCAGCTCCATTTTGTGCTCCTGAATCAAACTTCAATCGTTTGAGGTCCTGGGGCTGAGGAGAAAACGACGGCTGATATCCTGTCGATCCGCTGCCCCTTCCGCCGCCTCCATACCGCGCTTTGTAATATGCACCCCGACCTGGTCGTCAACATACATTTCGTGATCATTTAAAAAATCAGAATGGCGGCATTCTTGTGCAAATCGATTGGTAGTGATTAGATCGACTCAACTGACCCGACATGAGAAAACGCTAATCTTTGTAGGTCGCCTTGATGCCTGTCTTCCCAGCAGCCGATTATTGAACAGTTAAATACCTAAAACCGGGCCCCCGAGGCCCAGTCAAACTCGGGATCCCCGGGTTATGCCTGTTATTTTATTTTATTTTTCAAGTGCAGATTTGATTTGACATACACCACGGGCGCAGGCAAATATTTGAAAACCGCCTCGAGGCCGAGTCAAAAATATTTTTCAATACATTAAGTGAGGACGTCAAGAGGAACGAGTCACGAATCCCAATTTCAAATATTATAGGGAATATCCCAGATCCAGACATTAGGTGTCATTTGAATATTAGTCTTGAGATTAATATTGCATCTGAGGCGGCAAAACATAAAAGTTTGAGTTAATAATTATGACAAACAATTTTGTCACACAGAATATTTCCATTACACCAAAATGTTGGTGTAACATCATCAATAATAATTAAGATGGGCCAAATATCTGGCCCATCCAGAAATGTTGGGAAAAATATTCACAAGGCAATTTTCATATGGCAAAATAAATAAAATAAAATTTCATTTCATTTTATTTATTTCATTTTATTTCTTTCATTTTGTGTTAACTATGTACAAAAGTTTATTTAGTGGGAAATTTTTTGCTAATGCTTGCAATCTCAGTGACTAATTTACATATCCTGATGACCAGCTTCCATATAGAGGTTGGTCATCAGACCAAGTAGGTTGGTATTGACAATCAAGGCAGGGGAGAGTAGAGATAGGGATGATCATGTGATGAGGGAAAGGAAGATTCAGTCATGGAAAAAATGGGTCTGTTAGTGATTGCAATGAACTGGTTCAAGTTCAGATCCTCCTCCCCAGGGCCAATGGAAATCAAGGCAATCTTGCGGTTAATTTTGTCTTTGGTGGGAAGTGCCGCACGTTCAGCAGTCACATCTGCAGCAACAGTCGTGTTGTTGCCCCAGATCTCCTGGTCCTTGGCAAGTATGAGGGTGGAAAAAGAGTAGTTGTACATCTGTGACTTGCCCGCCCAACACACCAAACCCTCCTTGATAGCAGTCCAAAAGTGGGGGGTTTGGGTCTTGCTTCCCTTGTTGCGGGCGTGAGCAAGTTGATTGAGGTGAATTTGAAGCCTCAAGTAGGCCAATTGCGCCTTTGCTGCCCGGATGATCAACTCGTTGTTGTTGATATCTGCCAACTTGACATCCTTAAATTGAGGGATCATTGATCCATACACCACACCCACCTAGTCCTGCAAGCTTTGGGACTCCGGTTGGCTGAGAGAGTCCGTCCTTGATGATCCCAGCAAGCACATTCTTGACCATTTGTAATTGTTTGACAATGATGGTTTCAACCTTCTCTACCTGTTTGGGATTGTCTCTCCACCCTGGGCTCAGGTGTGTCTTGATCCAACTGGGATCTTGGGCATTGATTGCTTCCTGATTGGCAGAAGAAGTATCAGTTTGGGAATAGGAAAGGTGAAATGAGGGGGACTTACTTTTACCAGTGAGTAAGGTAACTTCATGTTGTGGTTCTTCAGCGACCCAAGCCGGCCAAAGAAATCCATTTTGGGGCTGACTAGGACCTGTTGGAGGGTGGTAGTTATAAGTTGTGTGAGGGAGCCAGTTCTGATGTGGCAACTGGTGGTGGTCCACTGGACACCAGACCCTTGTGAATGGCTTCAAGTCCTGCAAGTTGAAGCATAATGGTGGCTGGCCATTGTTTGCTCTTGGGTACCTGTTAATCAAGTTGGTTGCCATTAGCGTATATCTTGTGAGGTTAGGAAGTAGACTTACATCAAAAAGGGGCTGGGCCACCTTAACAAGTTCCTGTGGCTGGGAACAGGAGGCTTGAAGCGCCTTGAAGTTATCTTGGATCCAAACAGCGGTCTTGGGTCGGAGCAAAGGGCGGATCCTTGGTGAGCTGATCTGACTCATCCAACCAGTAGAGACGCCGGCGCTTGAGTTTGATTGCTGATCCAACTTGTGCGCACTGCTGCAATCTCCTCTGAGATTGTGGCAGCCTTGGGAGTGGTACGCCATAGGTGATGTGACCTGATTAGACGTTTGTGCAGAGGGCTCTGCCCCCCTCCCGGACGCTATTCCTTGCGCCCCTGCTGCGGCTGCTGCTCAACAGGTAGTCAGCAGATTGGTTCAGGTTGGGTGACTTACCACTTTTTGTCTGGGAGCCTATGGGTGGTCCAAATCCGCTACCGCCGCTACTGTGCACACTACCGTAACATCCGCCGGCCCTGTGAGCACCAACCCTGCCTGGTTGGCTGCCGCCGCCGTGAGCACCACTGCCGCTGCCATATGCTCCATTGCCGCCGTGTGCACCACCGCCGCCGCCATATGCTCCATTGCCTCCGTGAGCACCGCCGCCATATGCACCATCACCGCCGTGAGCCCCACAGCTGCCTGGTGGGCCGCCACCGCCTTGAGTTTTGCCGCCCCCTGGTGCAACAGTAGGCGGGCCGCAGCCGACTCCAATGGCAGATGGATGATGAGTTGGGCTGCCTGGTGCTCTTGGACCGCCTACTCCGCCATGGGGATTGATTACATGTCCGCCAGCGTAGTTGTACCCCGCAGGGTCGTTGGTGTTGAACGCGGGTTGGGATCCTTGGGGGTTGGTGTCTGAAGGGTGAGGGTTGAGGTGTGGTTGATACTTGTCTTGCAACAAGGACCAGTTATCTCCGCTGCCCTGCAATGGCATGATTATCCTGTGTAGAGGAAACTGTAGTTGTAGAGGAAACTGTAGCTGTAGAGAAAACTGTAGTTGTAGAGGAAACTGTAGTATGTAGTAAATAAGGGATGGGATGGGATGCAGAGGCTATCTGGTTGGGCAGTTGGTTGGTCTTAAATACTGTAGGGGGCCGGGTTATTTTGAACAAGCGGGGAATCAGTTGATGTTGATCAAGGGGGGGGGGTGCAAGGGGAGGGGGTATATTGGGTTGTTTGCCGGCAGGGGGATATTGCGTGAGGGGGGGGGATATTGTATCCAGATTGAGAGGCGGCCAGAGATTGATTTAATATTAATATTGAATGTTGTTATGGAGGGGGGGGGGTGTTTGAAAGAAGGGGATGTGTCAAGTTACGGGGATGGGTGGAATTGTTGTGGGGCGGGGGGAGTTTGAGTGAGGGGGATATTAAAATTTTGGGGGCAGGGGAGTTTGAGTGAGGTGGATGTCTTGGATTGAGTTCAAGTGAGGTTCTCCGGTTGGCTCCGGCTGCAGTACAACACGAGCTGCGCATTGCGCATCAGATTCCGCGGGAATTTGGGCCTGATCATGGGGACAGATAAAACTCCCTCATCACTACAAAGGGTCACTTATCCACAGCTGGCCCTGTTTTTCTTGCTCATATTAATCATCATCTACATTAAGGTTAATACAAACAAATTTATGATGAACTATCCAGGTAAGTATCCATCAATTGCAACATATCTTCAGAATATTTACCCTTCTGGACTGACAAATATCTCATCTCATTTCACCCCAGGTTTTGAATCACTCCCCAACACATATGGACCCCAATTATACCGTTGCCTCATCTGTGGTGGTTCACGCACATGCAAACTGGGCAGTATGAAAGGTCACTTGAAAAGTGCACGCCATGTGGCCAAATTGGCTCAGATCAATGCATGGGCAAGTTTGGCTATGGATCACCAGCCAGGCTGCAATGTATCAGCCAGGGATTCATCACCACATACTCATGTTGATTTACAGGACCAATTTTCCCCTCCTGCTGATTATATCAATGAATCTTATGAGAACATGAGAACCAAGAAGATATCCAAAAAGTTGGGTCAGAAGATGAAGATATCATTGGAATGGATCCAGCCAAATTTGGCTATAATGCAGATGAATCTGATGCTGAAAGTTATACCAGTCTGGCCCTGGAAGATTGGTCATGGGGTGATGAGCCCTTGCACCATGTTGATGAAATTGAATCACCAGAGGATGTGTGCACTCATAACATTATGCCTGATGAATTACCCCAACAAAGGTTCCATAGGGTTCCTGCTAATTCACCATGGTACCCTTTTCCAACAAAAGAGGTCAGTAATTATGTTTATTGATTAATTTAGACCAAAGAGTTACCATAGAGCTCATAGGGGGCTGATATGATTGATGCATTTTGATACAGCATCTGGTAGCTACCCCCATTCTGGGGCAATTGCACACCATCATGTCTTGTCAAATGTATAACCATCTACATAGCATTCTAACCTTGTTCCATGTCAATCTCCCTCATTGGGACACTATCAGAAGGTTCAGGAAGAGTTTGCAATCTATGATGAAAATTGAACCATCTGAAAGTCAATTGGTTTTATGCAACAGGATTTTTGCATTGAGTGTCCGGAGTATAGTTTCCTGTGTTTGTTTGCCTTAGTCATGCTGGAGTGGATTGCACTTCAGGTCTCTGATGTTGTTTCAATTTGACGCAGGGTCACTAAAGTGGTGGGAGGTTATTGGCCCTCAATACCGGGTCCAGATGGTTCCATCAGAAGGGAAGCACTTCTACATTTATGAGCCAATTGGTTTAAAAGACCCCAATGCTCCCATTGTGGTTCAAATATTCTTCTACAAATATCAAGACACTTTATACTCCCAATGCATCAAACCAAAGACTGTGGTGCCTAATAACTTGCCCCCAGGATCAAGGGGATTTGACTTGTATAGACTGGATTTGGTTATCAGCCAATTCAATCACTGATTAAATATGACACTAAATATCCAAAACAACACCAACAGCATGGAAAAATGGCTTACTGAAGGTCAGTATAGATATGTAAGAAAATAATAAAGGGGTTTGTGATGAATTGTATGTAATATTCAACACACCAGCTAGATACAAATTAGTGAATTAAGAAGTTCTAATACCACCCCTATTTGTCTACTGGAAAGTTGTCTTCTAGCTGATTGATAACAGAAACCACACCAGCAACTATCAGCCGCGCAGGGCCAAGTATAAAGCCTGCTTTCATGAGCTTCCTCACTGTCATGCCCTTGAAGACTGACCAGTGATATATAGAGTTATTTTTAATGACAGACATAGTGTGAGTATCCTCTGCAGAGAGGTGAGAAATATGAAAGAAATCAGCCATTGATATGTTGATGTTAGCCTGGAATGGGTGTTGCCGCATTGAAGGTTGTATGGCATCATGAAACTCTGGCCAAGCACCTGCAGTGCCCCTCATTCCAAGGTTATAGTCCCTGGCTGCATTGCCAGGGACCATCTTGAGGTGAGGCTGTTTGATTGCGCATTGGGCAGGGACCAGTTCAAGCGCGCATTGGGAGGGGACCAGTTTGAGCACGCGTTGGGAGGGGACCAGTTTGAGCGCGGGTCTGGGGCTGGCCTGTTTGAGCGCGCTTTCATCAGTGTGGCTGACAGATTCAGCCAGCTCTCTGGAATTGGTTGTGCTGAGACTGGGGGGGGGGGGGGCTGAACAAGAGAAATGAGCGGACTGGATGAATTGTTGACATAAAATTGCTTACTGCGGGTCATGAAGTGGCCTCCAACTGCAAGTAAGCATCTGACCACATGATCTGTACCAATACACTACAGGGATCTGGCAACCTCATAAGCAAGCAGCAAAATGCCACATATTCCGCTGGAAATGGGAACTGTTGGTTTGATCTTGGCATAGATATGTATCCAACCCAGGCAACACGTCCACGGGAGTCCTCATATTTGATGATAGCACCAATGTTGATCTCTTCCCAAGATGAGTCAAGGTGCCCAAGGAGCTTGACTTTGAACCTTGTGAACTTTCTGGATTGGTTCAATGCTTGCATGACAGTCAAATGATTGTCAAGAGAAAGGGGGAACTTGGGGTTGATAAGCTTAATTAAATTTTTGAGGAGTTCAAGGTTGTACATTATTTTAATTGGAACCATTTTGGGTGTGCAGAAGGCAATGGTGATTGCTGATTTTGCTGCATTGATGAAGGTTTTAAATACACTGTGTGAGCAGGAATTTCTCACTGTCACCTTTCAATGACATCACTTGGTTGCAGCGTTGCTTTGAGACCAAGTGATGTCTCCTTTTCTGGAGGAGGTTGTAAATATTTACTCCAACATAAATGTTGGAGTAATTATTTGTGGATACAACAAAGGTTAGAGGCATTGTTAATTTCAACAACAAAGTTGGGATTAATAATTAGCATTATTTATATTGTGTTTAATAATTAGCATTACTTATATTGTGTTTACCAAAAAGCTTGGACTTATTTCCAACCCATGCATCTACCCAATCACATAATTTTTTTTTCTGGTTTATTTTTGCTCAAGGTTTTGCCAGATTTTATCAGATTATCGTGTGACATTTTAAGCTTCCATGCATGTTACATAATAACAGATCCCGCAATCGTAACCTATTTTTTTTTCTGTTGGGGGAGATTGCCATATCCCCATTGATCCCCCAGCTGCTTCCCCCTCTTCCATTTGTCCATTCCATGCGGCCAGGAATGATCCCTAATCAACTCCAGAATCTCCAAACAACACCAAAATTGAATCAGTATGATCATCATGTTCCCAATTGCTTCATTCACACCCATTGATGCACTCCTCCAATCATCTATTCTTTCAACTCAAGCAAAAAACGGATCTGCAAATGTTGATCTCATAAGGATCAATTCCTCCCATCAACAAACCAGTAAGTAGATTTGGCTGCCTTTTGTAAGATTAGTGAATAACTTAGAATTATCATTTAACCAGTGCTGACAGGGAGATTTTTCATCACAGGACATGTTCTGCGTCTGATACTCAACTCCGTGACTTGTTTTATTTCTGCATTACCCAGGTTGACACAGTTTACTATGGCCTTCTCCAATACGTCTATCACCACTGGATCCGTTGATATTTCACCATATAGCAGCTTGCCTCCGTACAATACTGAAATGTCCTACTTTCCTACAGACAGCAGTCTAGATCCGGCTCTCAGTCCTTTCACTAACCAAGGCATCAATGTTGTACCATTTGGGCCGGCAGACACATTCAAGTGTTCAATCGGCTTTACAATTTACTGAGGAAAAAAAAACTTGCCGCAATGCTACCAACTGGGTAGCAGTCCAATCAAAATTGGATCTGTCTATCACTTTCAGCACCTCTGCGACTACTACTTTGCAGGGATTCCAAAAGCTTATTGCTGAGGAATGCAGCAAATACTACAATTGTCTCAGCCGCATTATTCATGAAGGTACAACTAGCTCACCAGCAACTATTGCTTGGACTGGCTACATTCTTAAAAACAAATTGTATCCCAAAAAGACTCTGATTCTTCTCTTCAACAACAACTTGTACAACCAATGGATAACCAAAATACAACATTAAAGAGGCTCTAAAGGAGGTGTGCTAATTACAATGGATAATCCCCAAGATGCAGTGGTCCATGCTTGCAAGGAAGATTTGGTTGCCAAGACCATCAAGCGACTTGATGCTTGGCAGAATGGTCCTTTGTCCCAAAAGTCCAGGAAAAATCTTGATGATAGTGATGCCGTTAGTACTTTTCAGTACTATGGTGGATCTACTACTCAGTAAGTAACACATTTGCCTCTGTTGACCCTTTGATGACTTCCCAGGAAGGCTCTAGTGAGGTTGAGTTTGATGACCTTGATATATATGTTGACCAAATTTTCTCTAAGTATGCAATGAACACCAAGTATGATAGAATCCACCCCGTTCTCCCCAATCCAACCAATGCAGATTGCTACATCATTCTTACGGCGGGAAATGTCAACATTTGGGCTAAGGCTTTAGTAAGTTCCTCTTAATGTTTGGTGCATGAGTTCATCATTCTGACCAGGTGTGATGTATTGTTCAGTCTATGCATGTTGCAGGTGTATCTCTTACTTCCCCTCCAAACTTGATCAAATATGAGACCCAAACAAAGGCCAATCAGAATTTGGGATCATCCAATCAACCCACAAATTCCTCCACCACATTTTCCAATTTTGCCAGTTGGATTACTAACAACCAAGGCTCTAATAAACCCATGTCTCCTCCCTCTTCAGTTCACTGAGGTACTATGATTCTGGCCGACTATTTGACATTTGTCAATATTCCTCCTTGTAAACATGAGGACATAATGAATACCCTTCTTGAAAATGAAATTGATGATTATCAAATGTTCAAGTGGCTCACAGTCAAGGTGCTGAAAACTCTTGGCTTCAATGTTGGTGTCATAAACAAGCTCCGAAGCAATGTAGCTAAATTCTGAAATCACCTTGGCTGAATCAGCTGAGATTTTTAGTTATTTATCTGGCTACCCTACTGTTTCCTGCTTATTTCTTGGCTCCCGCTAGCATAATGTATTGTGTACTGTTTCTCCCACCCCATAGTCTCCAGTGCCCAGTTTATCATATTTTATGGCTATCCTATCATGTCCTCATTGATTCTCCCTATAGTGTCATCTTTCTTAGCTACCCAATTGTGTCCTATTGTTGGCTACATGTCCTGATTGATTCTCCCCATCGTGTCCTGTTTCTTAGCTACCCAATTGTGTCCTATTTCTGTGTTGGCTACCATATCATGTACTGTTTCTTTCTTGGCTCATATGGTCTGATAACCAATCTTATTTTGTACACTTGAAAGGTTGTAGGCCATTTATTTACTCAGTAAGATAAGATAAAACATTTAGTGCAATGTCAACTTAAATAATAAGTAGGACAAACAATACAATTGGACATTAAGCCCAAGCAAATAAGATGCTCTTGTTGATAATAAAAACAAAAAATTGCACAATTGTTTCCTGTAGTGAAAACTAGAGGAAATAATAATCATCAAGTCAACTTGCTGATGAATCTCTCAGATTTATGAATTATTGAGAGTAAATAGTACTCATTTATAAAAAAAATTGTGATTCAAAATGATTCAATCATATTTAATCATTTGAGTAGCAGACTTGACATAACATGAGTGAGACACAACTAAAACAATAGGTTTATTGTAGATTTATTTGTAAGGAAAATAGGGCAAGAGTCACACGGCACAAGCAGGGATATCATATCAACAACAGACTGGTCTTCAAAAGGAACATATGGATGACAACCAGGATACTGTTTGGTATAAAGATCTAAATTGTTATTGTGACTGGGGCAGTCATATCCAGCATTGCGGTAGAGTTCATGACACAAGGCAGCAGAAACCACGGTATGAGTTGTCTGTCAAGAATCCAAGTAGGATCCATTGCATTGACAAGGGCTTGGGTTTGGTGCAGGTTACTCTTGACTTGAGAGAAGCATACCTTGATTGGGTTTAATTCAGGGCAGTAGGGAGGCAGATAAAAAAGTTTGATACCTGCTTGACGGCACAATTGCGCAACTTGAGGTCTTTGATGGATGGTAGCGTTATCCATCACCAAAATAGAGTTGACCCCAGTGTATTGATTCATGCAAGGTAGCTAAATAAATATACATTTTTAAAATCTACATCAATTATGCAGCTGAGGGGTTGGAAGATAAAAAGCCACTTACCAACTTCCATTTTGAGAAGTGTTCAAAATCACATGCTTTGAAAGTTGTTTTGGCCACACTCATTGCCAGAACACCTTTGTAGCTGATTGCTGGGACCAGACTAAAGCGTGGTGAATTGGAATCAATCTGATATCTTGAAGCCTGAGTGCCGTGTTGCAACCTCAAAAAAGAACGCAGTAAATCACAAGAGCAAATTGCAGACTCATCTGAAACGCAAATGCCCAATTTAATTAGCACTGAATTTGTCAAAGATAATAAATGGTGAGTGATCCTGATCAGTAAAGACCAGAAACTTGGCCGGCACGTTTTCCATTTTGGCTATCCATCGGAATTTGGCAACCAAATTCTTGCGGATGTTTACAGTGTTGGGTCTTTTGAGGGTGATGCTGAGCCTCTTGATCAGATTGTGTTGTAAGGTATTGATTCCAAGAAGAGTACCACCATGATCGTACAATCTTTCTTGGACCTTGTCAAGGAAAAGGCTAGGTTCATTACGTATGAGCTCCATCATGAACTCGCAATCATTGGCTGACAATAGTGATCCCCAGCTGCGGGCTTTGTACTTGTCAGGATCTTGGACCACTTGCTGCGTTTCTCAGTATAACTTGTTCCATTGAGTGAAGGACTGCCTTGAGACAGTCACCCCAAGCAAATCTTGGATGAAGGTGTGCAATTGTTTTTGCAGTGTCATCCGGACCGTTGCAATCTTGATGGAAGCATCATACCTTCTAAAAACCATGATCAACAAGGGTTATGGAAAAACTGAACTGGGAAAAATTGGAAGCGGAGGGGGGGGCGGAGGTGCTGGTCAGGCAACAGCGGTCCAATTATGGACGGGATGTGGAGGCTGGAGGATTATTTTTTATTTTTTATTTGAATTACACATATGATCTGCTGTGACATATTGTGGGATATGATGGGCTGGGACCCCTAGGGCAGAAACACCAGCCTGCCTTGTGATTTATATGCATACTTGAGCTCCAAGGAGTCCAGGGTTTTTGGTAAAAACAATAAGTTGGCCGGAATATTTGAGCTTTGGCACATCAAATATCTATCCATCATAAATTGTAGTAAATATTTACAAAGGGGAAGAGTACAGTGCCCCAGGGCTCTTCTCTGCAGCCCCCCGCCCGCAAGATTTTGTTTGAATTTCAACCGCTAAGATGGTCATTTGAATGAGGTCCTACACATTTGTACTACACATTTTTGGGCTCTACAGAAGTAGTAGAGCCCAAAAATATAAACCACAAGTTGGTCGGCCCAATAATAAACAAGTTTTGGTTTTTTTCTTCCGGAAATTTGGAACATCCACCCAGGGGTGGCACATTATGGCCTTCTGAGTATATATTATGCACTTATGTATCATGTATTATGCATATAGCCATAGTATATACATAATATGGAGATAAAAAAAATTACCCAGCAATGACCAAGACATCCATCAATGCGGCCTTCGGGATGCAACAATGAGAGGAGTACTTCTTCATGGCCCTCTGTGCTGCAGGGCCAGTGAGACCAATGACATAGGCTGAATGCATTTGGTCAATCTTTTGGAAAAAATCCTGATTGTTGACAGAGGAAAAGCCTTCCTGGACTTTTCAAACAATGCTTGACATTGTTTCCATGTGAGGCAGGTATGGCTCTGCCTGCAATAATCTGATGTGTTGATTAAAAATTTGAATGAGTATAAACTTGAGAATAAGAATGAGATGAAAATATGTATTTACCTGTTTTGACATAGGCCCAAAGAAGCTCAATTGGGTTTAACTTGCAGTGAAATTTTGGAAGGAAGAGGCAAATGTGACCTGCCTCTTCAATGATAGTTTGAAGGAGTGGCTTTTCTGCGCAAAAATCTGACTGATTAGACATGAGCATTGTCCAACAACAGGATACTGAGTTAGATTGGTGAGCTGTTGTAGCTTTGGTAACTTCAAGGGTCTCTTTCATACACAGATTGAAGTCAAGGAAGTAAACTTCAGCCTCAGCATGTTTGACCATTTTTGCAGCTCTAATTTCTGCATCTTTTATGGCTCCAGTTTGTGTACACTCCTTGCATTTGAGACAGAGTTTTGGTAATTTTTGATTGAAGCAAGCTGAAACATGATGCTGCCAAATACCATGCTCAGAAAGGACCTGTTCAATTCCCTTGGGTTGATTTGCTAAAGACTGCACAATGTGGTTAGAAGAGTAACACATCTGCTGGCATTGGCCTCTCAGGTGTTCTGGAATCAGAGGGTCATCGCTTGGAATGATAGTATCCCGCAGCCAAGCTTGCTTCCCACCAGAGCCAAGATTCATATTCTGAACGCAAAGGGCATGAGGCCCGTATGCCTTGTGTGCTGATGAGCAATCGAAGATAAACACACCCTGCGAGTCTGGATGCAAAGCTTCAAAAATGGGTATGGTTTTTTCCGTTATTTGAGTGCAAAGCTGGTCCATGTCCCACCAAGAATTGCCTTAGGACCCAGGATAAATCACAGTTGCAGCGTCTGTTGAGGCAAGATGGTGAGCTTTTGCCTGCTCTGGTGTGAGAACAAGGCGACCAGTTGATTCAACAATAAAATCAGAGATGTGAATCAAATGTCCAAGATTTTTTGATTGGAGCTTGTTTGTTCCAGGGAGCAGCCATGCAGTTGTAGGCCTCTCTTTTGCATGTATTGTAGATTTGTTGTGGTAAACAAAGACTGTATTTTAATTATCTCCTAGGATCTCAGGGTCAACTAAGATTGGGGTGTTGCAATCATCTCCATCATATTGTATTGAGTATTTACGAAGCTGAGCAACATCTTCAAGGAGTTTGGTTTGAGCCTGAACAACATTGCTCCGCTCGTGTCCATCATAGTAAATTGACTTTTGATGCTGTTGTGCACAAAATCCCAGCTTATACATCCATTTGGTTGCAGTCTCAATACTGATACAATTGTGTCCATTTTGGGGCAAGACATTGTTGATTGCATACTTGTGAAATGATCGTGGGGTAACCTGTGGTTTTATAAATTAAAGAAAATCAGCAAATAAACAAAATTCATATAATGAGGAATCCATATAACATACATGACCTGGCTTTTGTGCCGCTGCCCAGCTTGAGAGTATTTTGAATACATTAGGGGCATCTAAAATTGATTTCTGCTTTGCTCCTTTGCCTTGGTTTGAGGTACGTAGTTCCTTGAAAGATAGGACATATCTTGCTTGAGCTCGTATGCGCCTTGCTCAGCCAACACTTGTACTAAAGTTCTTCACTCCAGATTGGAGTCGGCGGTTTGACAAAGCAGCAGTTGCAAGTGAGGCTGCTATTGCTGGCTGAGGAACTCCATTCATGCGGTTTTCATGCCTCAGGTTGTTGAACTCTTGAAGTTCTTCAAGCTCCAATGCAGGGTACTTCTTCTTTTTATCATCCTTTTGGCAACGCTGGTATTCTAGCTTGAGAAACCAAATAACATCATTGAGTCTTTTGAACTCTTCTTCAAATGATTTGCGCTCATCATTAGCTGGCTTAGATGATCTTTTGTCAAGATATTTTTGCACACTTGAATTGATATGATTTTGGTAGGCTTCATTTCCTTGAGTAGATGAATTGAACCGCACATCCAGAACATTGCTGGGCATCAGTTTTGGGAAATGGGTATTATATTAAACCTGTTCTTCAACTTCTTCTTTTCCTCGCTTCAGAAACAAATCCATCATGTTATTGTTTTTCCCCAAGTGTCAGCTTGCTGTACTCTACTCCACTTATTGTGGCGTGTACAGTAAGGACTAAAGAAGTATTTTACACTTAAAAAGTGTAAATAAACAATTTCAAATAAGAACAATCACTCAAGTGTTTATAAAACACTAAGTATCAAAAAAAACAGGTTATAACCCTGCTGCCAAAACTTCTATTAAGGGATTTAAATCCTAGAAGGGCTAACCAGATTAATACATGGTTCTTCCAATCCAATTAAAAGTATTTAATTGATTGGGGGGGTTTGGTTGAGGAATTTTAACTAATGAAGATAGTATATAAATAAAGGCCAGTCCTCCTTACTTACAGGAGAAGGTGAGCGCCCTTGTAGCTTATAATAAGTTATCTAGTGTGTGTTAAAATTGATGGGGAGTAATCTTCTTTTTAGTGGAGAAAACTCCTTCTTAAATAATAAAATAATTATTATTTCACAAGCTTCTTGGAAGCAGTGATCAGGGCAAGATCACCAGGGGGAACTTAGCACCCTGTTCGTGATCTGATGTGAAAAATGGTGTCATTCCTATGTGGAATGACATCATAATTATTTCACAATAAATTGCTTAGTGGGAAATAATTATTTCAGCATTGAATAATTATTTCACTAAGGATTACTTGCGAATAAATTTTCTAGGAACCAAGGCTTGAGAAAGCGCTTGCCCTGAGTGATCAGTAATTTAAAATCACATGTACTTATGTATTTAATACATACTACATAAGTTATGTAATTAAATACATATGTAATCTTATAGTATATATTACTATGGGTTATGCTGGGATTTACCAGGATTTTCAAGCAAAAAACTATACCACTAAATGGTTCTTTATCCATTTATTGCGTGTTTGAAAATTGATTTGCCAAGGATTTTTTTTTAATTAAATTTCCTTGGATTTTTGATAAAAAATAGATATAATTTTAAATAATTTTATTATTATGTTTTACATGTGGTCATGAGTGTGGCTTGAACACAGAGCCTTATATCTTAACCAGATATTTCTAGGCTTGTTCTTAACTGTTAGACTATATACCAATTGTTGAAATATTCAGTATAATTTCTCTTATAATCAGAAAATCTGGTAAAATAAAATAAAATAAAAATAAATAAAATAAATAATAATATAATTAAATATTATTAATTATTCAGCTTGCAGTTTCAAGTGTTACATAATGTATGTAATATCTTGGTGGCTGACACTAAGGCATTTGTGTGATTTACATGATAGTTATGCTTGGTAGTTCTAGGTATTTTACAAGGGATGAGCTTCTTTGAAGTACTATTTGGATTAGGAACAGGCAACTGATAACCGGATGTTCCTGAATTCAGCTTCCTTTTTTGCCTTTCACAGCTTTTGGAGAACAATATTGGCCATAGGAACTTGACTACTTCTTTGCTTTCTTCACCTTTGGCATCAGATTCCTTGGGTTCATTACACCATGCCATGATTTGATGGGCTTCATCAACTAAGGCAACTTCTTGATTGTATATCTCAAAGATGTCACTTATTATTTTAGATTCCTTGGGTTTGGCATCAATTAGAGACTTGGTTCCTGTTGATTGGGTATGTTGATCTCAATCAGCTTTAGTTTTGATTTTGAAAGATTAGAAGAGGGAAAAATCTTCTTCTTGGCTGTTTCACCAGCCCTTCTGGCTCTCTGAGTTCAAACAGCTTTGCTCACAACCATTTTGTGTGGTTTGCACTGCTTGTTGACGAGACCAGTCAAGTTTGGTCCTTCAAGTCAGATTGAGTCTCAACCCAATTCTCTTTGCATGTACATAAATTCTGTGAAACACAAGTTTCTGTATTTGATTTTATGGAACAAATCATCTAAACCTGTACACATGACCAAAATTCTAAAAAAAAAATCTGTCAAAAAAAATCTGCAACATTTGGAACACCCCTCACAGGGTAGCACAGAAGAGTTAGGGCACTGTAAATATTTTTTCTCCAAAATTTTGATAAATATTTGTCATGCGGTGAGAAAAGTATTTACAAAATAAAATAAAAATACTCTCCCACTGAAATATTATCCACCAGGACTCAACAACTTTTAGTGCATCCGTGGTGTACTTTTTGATAAGTTTTTATTGGTGATACAATTGCCTGTTGGCTTGCATCACCAGCTGGTAGGGGGACCATCTACTCCCTGCCAATCTGCGGTGGGTAAAAGTTATTTTTGGGTAGGTGGGAACAGAAAAAAAAAATTGGGGGAAAGCAGCAAGCTTTTGTGATATAGCTGTATATGTGGTATTCAATTTGTGCCCCGCAGGCTCCCTTATTTCCCCACACACAGATGTTTGCTGCTGCGCAAAAGTTTGGCAGCTGTGGCAAAAAGTTTCAAAGGTCACAGCAAAAACTGCAACTTTTTTTTGGAATGGCTGTAAAATAGGTTTCACCTCTACATTATAGTTTCATCATTTCTGTTTCCCTTGTCTCCTTTTCCTCACTCAACTACTTGTCAACACTGCCCATGCCACCACCAGGTACACCACGGACACATTTGGGCGCCTCCAAGTCGTCCTGCTAGGCGCCTGGAAGGTGTCAAAATCCTATTCAGTAGCATAGGATTTTGCCTGCCAGGCATCTTTTGAGGCGTCACCCAGGCGCCTAGCAGTAAGTCCTTGACTTGGAGTGAGAACCAAAGGCGCCCGGGAGCCGTCTGCTGAGACGACTTTCAAACGTTGTAGATCTGCCTTGATGACGATGAGCGGAATCGAACTGCGGAGCAGCAAAAAAACACTGGAACTGACTAACCGATGAGAGTCAGAGGCTGCTCAACAAAGCAGTCTGACTATTACAAATATATTTGTAATTCCTGATTGGGTTTGGGATGAAACGACTACACTTCAACAGTCCTTTCATCCCGATCCCCTCCAGTGAACATGGGCAAGTTGAGCCCATCGATAGTTGGTCAACTGAGCCCATCAGCTCCTTGCCCCTCCTCCTGCTCACTGGAGCTCTATGGGAGGAGCAGTGGACTTGTGTTGTCTCCAACTCATCGAACGGTTTGGATGACGCCTTGAAAACGGTTTTCAAGGCGTCATCAGAACCACTTTTGGTTTTTCAGACGACTTGAAAACCAAAAGTGGTTTTCAAGTGAACACCTTTGGAAGACTTGAAAACCAAAAGTGGTTTTCAAGACGTCCGAAGGTGTTCTCAAGTCGTGCTGAGAACCCTTTTGGTTCTTGAGACGGGTTGAAGTTCCACCAACGTCCCCGGAACGGGTACACCACGGGTGCATTCGGGCGCCTCCAAGTCGTCCTGCTAGGCGCCTGGAAGGCGTCAAAATCCTATTCAGTAGCATAGGATTTCGCCTGCCAGGCGTCTTTTGAGGCGTCACCCAGGCGCCCAGCAGTAAGTCCTTGACTTCGAGTGAGAACCAAAGGCGCCCGGGAGCCGTCTGCTAAGACGACTTTCAAACGTCCTTCCAGCTAAGGCGCCTCTGAGGCGGATGAGAATCTGCCTCGCAGACGTTTCCCAGGCGTTTCGAAGTCGCCCGTTGGGCGGTTTTGGCACGTCTGAAGACGCCCGTTGGGCGCTTTTGGCACGTCTCTGAGCCAGGTCAGCTAGGTGCTGACCTGGCTGGGTTGCCTGCTTGAATGCAACCCGTGCACATTGGCAGTCGGGGAGTCGCTTGCTAAGGTATTATTTGAGTGGGGGCATGTTGTATGTATTGCTATTGCTTGCTTATGTTCCAATCTTGTGTTGTGTATTTACATGTATGTAGTATAATAATCAGAAAGGGAGGAAATGAGAACATAAAATAATAAAATAATAATAAATAATAATAAATGGGATGATTGGGGAGACTATCATCCCCATCAACGGTTATCTCTCTCCGCCCTCTTGGTGGAGAGCACCGTGGCCGTTTGGCGACGCAAGTCCAGCCAAGACCTTGCTTTCGGTTGGGAGCTGCTGGTCATCCTCGCTCCAGTCGTCGACCGTCTTACATTCATCCCAAAGGCAATTGTCCTGCGCCAGAACGAGGTGTCCAAACATGCTGTTGTACATGGCTGACTTGCCTCTGCGTCTAGCAAGATCACAATCAATATCCTCCCAAAAACATTGTATGGGAACACCCGGGCTGGCAATCCGGGCGAGTCGGTTCAGGTTGATCATCGCTCGGATATAGGCCAACCGGGCCCGGCGTGAAGGAGTGATGCGCTGATCGCTAACGATCATCAATCGGCTGAGTCCGGCGAATCGGGGATCCATGTTGCTGTAAACATCGGCGAGCATGCTATCCAAGGATGGTGGCGGTAGTAGCGTGGCCCTTGCGGTCATGGGCACCAGCCCGATTCGGAGTAGATTGGAGAAATTGTTCTTCTCTGACTTGAGGATGGCGCCAAGGAGTTGATCGAGTTTAGCTGTGTAGTCTGGGTTGGTACGGTAGTCGGACGGCATGTGGGCAGCCTTGACGGTGGGGTTCTGCTGTTCCATCACCCCCTGCCAGCATAAATGGGTCAGCAATCATATGCCCAACGAGGGCGAATAGATCTCATCGGCTTACCTTGACAATAAAGAATGGGCACTTGTTGATCAGTCGTTTTTTCGCCGATTGACGCCCATAAGCCTTGATATCAGGACGCAGTAGCGCTTCACGCAGCTGGCCGCAAAGAAATTGTCGGACTTCTGAGGAGAACCATTTGGCCTCACCGGTGGCCTCTTGGATGGCGGACAACGGTGGTGGATGTATTTGCCCGTTGAGGGTAATCATGATGTTCATGAGCCATAGCTCTTCTTCGGGCATCTACGGAGAGGAGCTCATTAGTAATTGGGGGAGCAACAAAGTTAAATTTAATCTCACGTCGACGATATTTTGAGCCCACTGAATTGTGTTGTCGTTGAGTCGGAATCGATCGCCCATCATCTCCAGCCAGGTACAAACGGCGTCAATGGAACAATTGGTGAGCCTCCCGCCAGACGTCGTTAGTAGGTATGGACGTTGGCTGGAGTTTAGACTGGACGGAGGTTCGGACATGTTAGTAACATCTGATCCATCGGGATCAGAGTTACTAACATGTAATATTGTCCTACAAGCCGGTGTACGGAAATCCTGGGGGGAGTTTAACGGTCGGCTGCCCGGCTGATTTTGGATCGGTCCGACTTGACCCTCCCGGGGCGAGGGAAGGAGATCTGTTGAGGGATTTTTTTTGGTTAGTCAGACAAGTCTGCCTGTAGATGATGAATGGGGGAAGAAACTCACCCGGTCCTTGGTGGCGGTACAGGCTCATCATCTCGGGCCATTGCGGAGGGACATACGTTTCGGATGGCGGGGCTGGATTCATAGGTGGCGGGGCTAGGGATGAAACGGTCGGCGGGATGGTTGAATTGGGTGGGGCTTCGGTATTGTTTTGACTTGGTGTGTTAGTTTGACCGTTGTAGCGGTGGAGGGGATTTTCGGAGGGGGCGAGGGGAGGTTCGTAGGGGTGGTGGGGATACTGGGACATGATTGATGTTCCAGCCAGGATCTGGAGGCGGGGATATCTCCGGCTCCGGGCCAAGGCGTGTTTGAGCCGTCTGTCACAGGTGTGACACCACATACAGGGTGTGAAACTGGAGGGCACACCCGGAATGACTTCCTTGTTCCATACAAAGGGGTGCAGTCTATGTCCTTCATGGCCCATGCACCCCAAAAATTAATATTGCTTCCCACTACTAAGAATTCAGTGGTTCCCTAGAAAAAAGATTCATAAATAAGTTTTCATGAAGATCCCTGGTCAGTAGCAACTAATTTTCTTCTTGAGAAAGATAAAAAGGGCCACATCTCTGATCCATGTTCCTATTTTGGCAGGCTTTGAGACAGTACCACAAGATGGTGGAGTGGAAAAATTTAAGTGTATTTTATGTGGAGGAAAGCTGCTAAATTTGAGAAGTATTCATAAGCACTTGGCCTCTGAAAGTCATAAGCAGATCACAATATTTGGACACAGATTGGAAAAGACAACAGCCCCGGAGGACTATGTGGGCATCTATGAAAGTTCTGCCTCTACACAATGTCCCCTCTATAATTATGAAGGTCTTGATACAATGGATGTTGAACAAGAATGTCCCACAGCCCTGTTGGACTTCAATGATAGTTTGGGAATGGGATTTGGGGGAGGTGAAGATATTTCAGATGAGCTTTCAGAAAAGGCCTTCAACCCTCTTGAGTGGCTCATTGATGATCCAATATCAGGCCTCTCTGGGGACCTCATTGAAGACCCCGAAATATTAGAAGGTGATAATGAACCTATTAATGATGGCTATTGTAATACAAATGGAATGTGGTATCCATTTCCTTCAAAAACGGTATGTAATTTCTCTGTTGCCTCAGAAGGAGGAGGAGATAATATTCTAACATAATATATTTATCTTCAGTATCTGATTGGTGCACTGATTCTTGGCCACTTGCACAATGTATTGTCACAAAGCATGTACCACCAGATCCGCTTAATACTCCATGTTTGCAATGTGTGCCTACCCCATTGGAATACACTCAGGAGAGCAGGGACAGAATCCGTAGGATGCTGAAAATCAACATTAATGAGAAGTTATCTGTTTTGAACAACAAGTGCTTTTCCCTCAGTGTGAAAGATATCATATGTCATGTGGGTTGTTTTTATACCATTATATAAATGTAGTTATTTTGGAGCATACTGAATTTTCTATCATCTCTTGGCAATCCAGGAGCTTTCAAATCCCTATGTGAATAAACATTTGGAATTCTATCCACATGAGACTAATGGTATGAATATCCATGCACTATATCAAAGTGCCAAGTGGAGGGAGCATTTATCTTGGGAGGGAAGAGTACAGATGGTTCAGAGTGGTAATCAACACTATTATACATTTGAGCCAATTACACTACAAGGGCCAGATCAGGAAATTGTCATACCAATATTCTTCTTCAAGATGAATGATGTGCTACATGCTAAATGCATTGTGCCAAGGATGAATGAATATCAAGACACGGAATTCCAAGATGGGACAAGGCAGCTGGCAATCATAGTACCTGAAAACATAAGTTACAATTCACCTGATTTGCACAATGTTCCTATAGACAGATTTGACAAGATATATTCAGAGTTTCCAATTGTATCTGGAAAATCTTTCAGAGATAGAATACGGGGTCAAATTCTTGAAGGACCAGAGTGGGCCCCTAAAGTAGCAATCCCAGTGCCCAACCCTTGGAGATCTAAAGCCAATGTTAAGATAATTCGCCATGTCCCCATTACACTTTACTCAGACAATACTTCTGGGAACATTTCAAAACAATGGAACAAACATGTCTCCTTCTATATGACATTGAGTGGCCTACCTCCAGAGAATAGCAACATGGAGTATAATTGTCATTTCGTTACTACATCCAATGAAGCAGGGGCTTTGGAATTGGGAGAGTCTATTGTTGAAGATATGAAGTACACCATATTCATCTTTCTTGGAATTGGTATTATATTATATTTTTGACTGACGAGATATTTTTCCCTAGCTTTTTGATCACCAATGGCAGTTTTGCATATGATTCCAGTATTCATCAAGAGGTTTTATTCATGAGTGTGGTTCTTTGTTATCTAGGAGATTCACCTATGTCAGCTGAGGTCACAAATACCCCAATTCCTGGGGTTTGCAAGAACCCCTGCAGGATGTGCCATTTGCATGTAGATGAAATGTCAGACAAAAGATCCATCTCATACATAAAGGATTTCTTTGGGATACCTTTGAAACCTTTTGCAAGAATATGGACACAAACTGTTGAGAAGACCAAGAGCTCATGGAAAATTCTGACCACTCAGTCAAAGAAGGAATATGAAACCCACATGGATCATTTGGGCTTGACAGATAAGCTACAAGACAAACTCATAGCATTGAGGCGTAATAACCCTGAAGAAAGCCAAAGGATCCTCATGATAGAACAAGAGGAACCACACAGGCTTTGCAATACATTTGCTCACCTGAAAGAATTTGATGGATGCCTAGATACCCCAGTCGAAATTCTACATGTTTTCTGACTAGGGATTGTCAAGTATCTGTTACGGGACTTCATGGATAAAAAAAATGACTTTTCAAAAATGGAGGCACATTTGAACTCCTTCATCACAAATGGTATGAATATTCCACCGATTCAGGCTAAATACATGATTGCACACTGGAAGAGTTACTTGGGCAAAGACTTCTGCACAGTAGTACAGCTGGCACCATTTGTATACTTTCCCTTTATGAGCAAGTCAGAGAAGGAAATATGGATCCCATTATGCTGCATTGGCAGACTGACTTTCCAAACTCATATAGACAACATGAACAAGTACATAAAGGAATTAGAAGATCAAATTAAGATATTCATGTATAACATTGTCAAAATGACTGCCCAATGGGCAAATAAGCCAAAATTCCACATGCTATTACATCTACCTGACTCAATCAAAAGATTTGGCCCGGCTACCTTATTTGCGACTGAGAAGTTTGAAAGCTACAATGGACGACTGAGGACAGCTTCTATTCACACAAATCGACTCAGTCCAGGCAGAGATATAGCCATCAGTTTCAGTAATTACCAAGTGATGCGCCTAATACTCTCAGGAGCTTACATGTGGGATGATACACAACACAAATATCTCCAAGGCTCAGATGAAGTCATGAGAATGTTCTCAGGTAATCCACTCATACAAAAGTCCATGGGATACAACCCCAAAGTGGATGAACAATCCTATTTCAAAGCATCTATAGTGCATGAAGGGAATGAGGAACCAGTTCCACATGAAGTCAGACATAATTATCCAAATTCAGAAATTACACAGGTTGGAACTTTGCAGCTGAATGATAATAATAAAGTTTCCAAGGGATCATTTGTACTTGTGAGTGTTTCAATCATTGGGCACTGCAATTGCACCTGACAGATCACAATCCAAAAAAGTACTCAGAAAAATGCATGTGTTTGTGGACAAGAATTTCATGGCCAATTGGAATATCTTTTGCTGAAATAAAAACAAACAAGCTTGCAAAAACATGACATTGATTGATCTTAGGGAAACAATAAACAGCAGTGTGTAGAGAAAATCAGGGCCAACTATGTAGGTGTCCTATTCTGATGGAGGCCATGAGAGATGACTCATGCTTGACTCAGGGCCTGTACCATAGTGCCTCCCAGCCCACTGTTTTCTGTTTTTATTGGCCAAAAACGTTTTTGACCAAAAACGCGTACCACAGGGGCTTATTTCAGATCAAATCAAGAAAACGATTTTGTGTATTTTTTGCCTGTTTTCAGAAACACCCCCCCCCTGTTTTTGAAAACAGTTTATGCCTTCGATCTCAATCGCTGAGCTCCACAACTCAATCACTGAGCTCCAGCTCACTTTCTGAGCTCGATCTCAATTGCTGAGCTCCACAGCTCAATCGCTGAGCTCCAGCTCACAGCTGAATCGCTGAGCTCCAGCTCACTTGCTGAGCTTGATCTCAATCGCTGAGCTCTACAGTTAAATTGCTGAGCTCCAGTTCAATCGCTGAACTCCATCTCCGCAATTGAGCGATGCTGCCAATGACATAGTGAAGCTCTTCGAGGTTGTGTGGGTGAAACAGGTGATGATGTGTTTGGTTGGTGCTCCAGTGGTTGATGAGGTGAAGTGAGTTTGTTGTGGTACGCAATTTTGTAAAAAGTGTTTTCAAGACCTGTTTTCAAAAAAGCGCATATTCAAAAACAGGTAAAAACGATTTTGAAAACTGGGCCGCGCTGTGGTACAGGCCCTCAGTAGTGCTTGCACTTGGGTACTACAACAAACAAGAGGATTATCAGCTAAAAATCAATAATGTGAACAAAATAAAGCTCCTTACCTGATCACATTCTTCAGCCAAAGAATTCATGTATCCTCTTGAAAACTTGATGCGCAGAGATGCCGAGGCGTCCTTTTGTTGTGGTAGCTTGTTCAAGAGGCTCCGGAATAACCTGTACTTTACTGGAAGGGGGTACTGTTTGATGAATTTCCCCCGGTGGATGCGGCCAACCCATTCAACATTGCCGGCAGCATCTTCATATTTGAGGACTCCCCCAAATTTGAAGTTGATGTGCACCAAATCAAGTTGTGCAAACACTTTGGCTTTGAAGCGGTAAAATCTCCCAGTGGTAGGAAGAGCAGGCATAGTAGTGGTGGCTTTGGATGGATGGTTGCCACATGCCTTCTCAGGTGAGATGAGGTTGAGGAGATTATCACACAGAGAGGGGTCATAGATAATAACAAGCTGGGGGGGGGGGTCATCGGGGCTTATGAGTGTTTGGTGGAGGCTAAGTGTATGTATGGTGTGTGTATGGGGGCTTAGTACAGATATACAGGACAATGTGTGTAAGGGGGCTTAGATGGCAGGTGGATGGGGGTTGGGCTGAAAGGAACGCACATCAGCAGTCCTTTTATAATCCTAACCAACCCCCCCCCCCTGCCACCGGGTGGTGGATGGGCACTTGAGCCCATCATCCTCGGTGGTGATGGACATTTGCCCATCCCCCCCCCCCTGAGAATCTCGAGGGGGAGAATCTGCCCCCTGTAACCCCCCCCGACATTGGGAGGTTGTGCGGATGCAAAGTTGAATTGCAAACGTATCGCAAACCGTTCTCATGACGGCTTGGAACCCAAAAGTGGTTTCCAAGCCGATTGTGAGCCGTTCTGATGACGCCTTGGAAACCACTTTTGGTTTCCAAGGCATCATCAGAACCTCTTGTGGTTTTTCAGACGACTTGAAAACCAAAAGTGGTTTTCAAGTCGTCCGAAGGTGTTCTCAACTTGTGCTGAGAACCCTTTTGGTTCTTGAGACGGGTCAAAGATCCACCAACGTCCCCGGAACGGGTAGGAACCATTGGGAACGCCTTGAGAACACCTCCAAGGCGTCCGAGTTGTCAAAAGAATAGAAATCTGTTCCCCAGACATTTTTTTTGAACTAGGGGTGCACCCATGGTGTAGAGACCATTGGGAACACCTTGAGAACGCCTTCAAGGCGTCCAACCTGTCAAAAGAATAGAAATCTGTTGGCCGGACATTTCTTTTGAACTAGGGGTGCACCCGTGGTGTCTATGTCCCCCCTGTTAGAACTCAAAACTGGGCTGACTGTGGTCAAGACCCATGTCGTGTGGTGAGCTCACACTGCGTCCGGTTCCGGTCTCCAATTGGTGAGGATAATATTGCACTAACCTGGTCAAGACCCATGTCATGTGGTGAGCTCACACTGCGTCCGGTTTTGGTCTCCAATCGGTGAGGAAAAGAGATTGGAACCGGCACAGATTGAACAGGCTATATACAACTGCTGCAGACTACAACTACTGCGGACTACAAGATTGTGGCTGACTGATGGTTCCATGGTCTGATTACACACATGTAACAGGACTGTCACTGACCTATCTCAACACCCCCTCTTCATCTCTGCTTCACTTCCTCAGTGTCTATCTGTCACTCACCACAATGTTTGGCTTTTCTCAGTAGTTGCCCAGAAAACAAGAGCAGTGAAAAAATATCAAGCAATGAGAAGTGTTGATTTTGTGAAATGCATTAAATTTCATGTATTATATCCCTCTAGTCAATAAGGCAAGGGAGATTCAGTTAGGCTTGAGACCATAAAAAACATCCAGAGCACAAGAGAATGATCACAAGTGTGGGGGAGCATCAGATAGCCGTTCTTAGAATACAATTATTGTCTATCAGGCAAGATCACTCTCCCTTTGATAAGAAAGGGAAAGGTCTTGTTGAGTCAGTCTTAGCATGGAATGTTTTGCTTCATCATATGCTCCCACCAAGAGCAATCAAGAGAATTAAAATAAAAAGTTCACAGCAAAGTTTAATCTGTGGTTCAGAAAATAGAGGGGGGAATAACACAGCTAATCAGTAAGGTGTGTTTGATTGAAAGTAGATAATGAAATTTGTTCTGCAAGCAGATCAGAGTTTGTGCACTTTGGCGGTGCTAAATTTTGTCAGTCCACACAGTCATTCTCTGCATTGGCATCAATTGACTTGACTCGGTCTGGGGCGACACTTTGTGCCTCATCAAATCAAAGGGGGAAGAGTAACTATCAATAACTAAAAGGCTTACCTGGATATATTTAAATATTTAAGTGGGAAGTTTTATTTTTCCTTTCGAGGCTTGAGAGTCTCCTTATCATATAACAACACTCAGACTTGGGACCGGCCGAGGGTAGTCATGATCCAGTCGGTTTGATTAAACCTTGACCCCCCGGGGGACCAAGCAACCCGCATTGTGAAGAGTTGAGAAAAACCCTGAACCTCAACTGACTCCGAAAATAACGGTCAACAAGAAGAAATCAAACAACCCACAGCCACAATACCAGATGTTGTCTCCCCCAAAGTCCACATCAGCCCCTGCCCCACCTCCAGCGATCGTTAAGCGGAGACGAAAGTCCGGCAAAGGCCAAGGGGAATCATCTCGGGAAGCTAGCGCAGGTAAATATTTATCTTATCATCCTACACACTTGACAGAATCATCTGGCTCTTGAGAATCTAAATGACTAATGACCATCTTATCTTATTTTTATGTGTCTAGAATCAAATGACGAAACCGCAAGTTTAATATTCATCCTTGTACCAGCAGTAACCCTCACCTTTCTTCATCGGTCGATCGATTAACCCCAACGCCTTCTCCCTCCTCATACAGGCAACAGATAATGATCCGATGGCTGATGATACCGATACGGCCTCGATGACCTCCCCAAGGAACTCCAGCAACCAGTTCCGTAATCGGACCGCCTTCGAAGATAGTCACCACTCCTTAGCCCCTCCTCATCGTCACAAGCGACCCCAAACGCTCGCTGCTACAGCGACGATCAACAACAGCATTCCCCTCCTGGGTAAAGAGGAAAGTCCACTAAGGATATCTGCCTCAGGACTCAGTCATCAGGCCGTTTTGGAGAGCGGTCTAGATAGCAGTACGAGCACCTACGATGGCGACGTCAGCAGCGCCCCCGGCCCACCCGATAAACGTGGTCATACCACCGTCAAGCATCCACAAGCCACCCAAAGTGATGACGCCAGCAGTGAGTCAAAACTAAGTACTGGACCGGGTTCATCGTTGAGCCAAATGAATTGGGCTCACCAAAATCACATCCAACCCTCCCATCCTCAACTAGCTGCACCCAACAAGCCCAACACCACCACTCGCCCTCAATCGCTTTCCACCAAGCCCCTCAATCCCAACTTACCTCCAGCGCCCCATGGAATCCTTTCCAGAATCGCCCCCGAGGACCTTCAGGCAGAAATGAAAGCGGCCATACAAAACTCAAGCAAACAAAGAAGTGTATGTATTCATCCTTCTCTTCACCTCACCCTTCACGTCTTGTTCTCTAAATTTGATGCAATTTCATCTTTTTCCATACGCTAGTATTCAATCAACCCACCTCCCACCGACCGACCGGTTAGAATCTATGCTGATGGAGTCTATGGTGAGCTTTTACTTTTATTTTGTCTTTGAAAAGGGAAAGAGTATTGATAAGCTAGACCATGATGATGAGATGAATTAACTGTTGGATAATGGTTTTAGATCTGTTCCACTACGGACATGCACTCCAACTGCGACAATGTAAGCTCTTCTTTCCGCAGGTCTATCTGATGGTCGGAGTGTGCTCGGACGAGCTGGTACGCAAATACAAAGCCTCGCCGGTCCTGACCAGTGCCGAGCGGTACGAGAGCGTGGCCAACTGCAAGTGGGTCGACCAGGTCATCGAAGACGCCCCTTGGCAGGTCGATGCGACATTTTTTGAGAAATACCACATCGATTATGTGGCACAGTCAGCCTCCTTCTCCCCTCGTCTAACTAGCCCCCCATCTCAATCATCCCTGCTAATACTTCCTTCCGCCGTAGTGACGAAGAGCCTTACGTCAGTGCGAACTCGGATGATGTCTACGCCTACGCAAAATCGATTGGTGAATACCAAGATTATTAACTCGTGGACCAACGAAAAAGAACATTAATTATTACAGGGCTGTTATTATTATTATTTTACTTGAGCAGGTAAATTCTTACCGACTCGACGAACCGATGGGGTGTCGACCTCCGAGCTACTCCAGCGGATTGTCGGGGGTTACATCGAAGGGACGTACGACAATAAGCTCGAGAAGATCGGTGCGGGTGATTTGTGCAGTAACATCGCCTTCAGCGACGCCGGCAGCGGTGCCCATCGCGGCGCTGGATCCAGGACTCCTATGGTCCCTCGTAGCCCCGTCCATCAGACAGACGCCGAGATGGACGACGGAACTATCGCCTCTGATAATCATGTACAATAAACTTATTCCGCCACGCATCATAGACTTTTTGTTTTTTTAGACTTCAGTAGCTCAGCTAGGCTGAACTTGAGTGACATCATTAATCATCCGACTAATTCATCGACGACTCACTTTATCCATGCTTTTGTTATTTTGTGATGTATTTATCTCTCTCAGCAGATTTGATTCTTTCTTTCTCTATGTTTTCGCTTAGAAAAAAAAAACTGATGTTTAATCAGCGATTGTTGTCTTGTTGCGTCTGTGTGCGTGTGTCTGCTTTTTATTTCTGCTGTCAACTTGAGCTCGATTGTAATAAAGAAAGTGTTAGGTTGTGTCCCACATGAAGCTGCTCAGCAATGAGAAACTGGCCCAAGCAGTATTAAGGAGATAATCTTGTCACAAAGGATGGAGCAAGACGAGTTTAAGAAATGCTTGCCTGTCTCATGTGTTATTGAAATATAGGCTAGGCCATCTTTGTAATCGGATGAATTGCTCATATCTTGAATCTTATTCGCCCTGATTGGCAACCCTACTAGAGTCTTCATCTTTCAATCTAACCTGGTTTCTGTCCTCTCATCCGTGCAATGCATGTTCAGCTGGCAGGTCCATACTTGATCAAAGGCAATCAAAGATATCAAATAATTCAATAGATCATGATGCTGAATCTGAAGTTAGTTGAGCTGATCAAAACAGTACAACTAACAAGTCAAGTTCAATTACTAGGATACAGTAGATTTCGCCACTCATAGAATCGGATCGTCTCCGTTATCTCAAGGCCTCACTTGGCCAATGCAAGTTGTGGAATAATAATCTATCATCAGTTTAGTTGTTGTAAGTTGTAAGTTGTATGGGAATCGGTCCTGTTTCTTTCTTTCTTTCTTTCTTTCTTTCTTTCTTTCTTTCTTTCTTTCTTTCTTTCTTGTTTTTTTTTTTTTTTGATAGCCAACTTTTCAGTATTGGAGGTCAGCTGACAGGCGTGAAGCTTTTTGATTGATTTCTAGCTAATGTTTGCCAGACTTGGGTCACCTTACCACCTCTTCAGTATTCAATCATCTCACCAATTTAAACCTTGAGCATAACAGCATACACAGACCAAGGTGAATGACCATTTCCAGACCCTTCTTTTATGTTATATGCACCGACGTACTGTTGAGCGTTGTATGGCTCATGATTATCAATATGATTGAGGATGTTAACTTGCTACATCCTTGTAACAGGTAGCTAAGACTTCCCGTTGTCCAGATTAGTAAAATTTAAAAGGAAGGCCTAAGCCTCGTTTGCTGGTGAAAATTCAACAGCAAATAGCTGGATAATCTAGAACCCCGTCCTAAATTGGAAGTAAATTTGTGACAGGCTTGATGTTTACTAAGTATGTACAAACATAAATATTTAAATTGTTGTATTTTGTACATATTTATTTGTTTACAATTTCTCTTAAATTTCCTTTCTCTACCAAGTCACGCGTCCGACGCGTAACCCAGTCATGCGTCCGACGCGTAACCACTTTGTAAGTTTTACTATGTATTTATGTATTTAAATAAATACATAACTTTAATCCATAGTCCACCTCCCCTTGGTATCCTTACCGACCTTCACTTGGTCACCTCCCTTGAGTTCCATTGATCCCGCGCTCTCAACTTACTATCTTCGGTTGTGCGAGACCTCCCTTACGTTCGAACTCACTCTCCCCCTCTTCTTCCCGCTACCGCCTGTTTTCCCTTAGTACTAGAGACACGGCAACCTTTCCACTCGAGCTTAAGTGCGCATACAACCTGAAAGTGTATGTAGTCAGTCCACTCACATACCCAACCGGTCAATTACCATAATCAATAATCCTATCAACCCAGAAGAATAAAGAATAATTTACCACCTTAAGACTGTTTAACTCTGTTTCCCACTGTTCATCTCTTGGGCTCTTTCCTACTTCCAACCTCGCCTACTCCCCTGCACTATCACTCCTGCATACAAACGTCCTAGGCCCAACTCCCCATCTAACCAATAACCATGCCGTCGGAAGCCCAAGCGAGTTGGTCAGGCTCTTTGAAATCCAAGAAGAAGAGCGAACTTCAGCGTGAGTCTCGTCAGAAATTAATCCATCGACTTCTTTCATACATGCTATCTCCATAGTTTGGCTCGCCTTTCCCAGCGCGTCTGCCTCGCCGCATACACGCGTCTGTTGGCCCTCATAATGGTTTTTTGGCCTGTATGATGTCGATATCCTACATCTTCTCATCGCTCTCATCAGTCAAGTGGTTGATGGTTACTACTCAAGAACTCAACTGATTCTGCTTTTTGAATGATTGAATGCCCTGTAGAGATCTGCCGTCAACTTCACATCGAGTATAAGTCCGAATCGCTCAAGGCAGACCTTGAACAACAGATTCGCCATCGTTTCCAAGAGGTTCCCAGCCTTCAAGAAGACGAACGATTTGTTAGATTGGATCACACCGGCACTCCAAGCGTAAGCTCAAACACCAGTGCTCCTACCAGTCGTCGAGGCACTAGGGCCAGAAGTGTCTCGAGACCTCCTAGAGTAACCGATGAGGACCAGCAGAAATCGGCCGAAGACGATCGTCCTCGTTCCATTCGATCTCCATCGAGAACAACAACACTCAATCAAAACTCGACCAACCCTCAACCCTCCGCCGGAACACAGAAAATTCTTGTCACTGTTGTAAACACGGAGAAAGACCTCAGCCGGTTCGTAGATGTTCACGAAAATACAAATCTTTGATCCCCTTCTTCCTTCTTCCGCTCATGATGATGACACTCAAGGTAATTTCTTAATCAATACGACTCTATTCGCGTGTTCAGTCACACCCCATCCAAAAGCAAAACAGTACCATCTCAGCCAACCAGTGATGCACAACAGTTAATCAAGCAATCCGGTCAACAAGCCCTCGAGTCTTTCAATGCGTTTACTCGTTACACGGCCCGTCAGACTATCAACGTAGTCCAGACCATCCAGAAGGTACATTCTCTCTCACCATAACATTTTATTGGCTTGATTGAAAACTGACGTCGATTCACGTCTGACAAAAGACTTTTTCTTGTCCCTGGAAATTGTGCGTGATCGCTATATTGGCTGAATTGACTTTCGTAATTTACTCGACCGTCCCCCACCGCCAAGGAACTCACGTCAGTCTCTTCCTCAGCTCATCAAAGCTTTCATACATTCACCTCTTACACCTGATCCTGACAACGGCCCGCTCCGTGACTGTATACCTTGAACTTCTCACAAGGTGCACCCGAAGTCAGATGGGTATCCCATTACCATTCCAGAACCGATGATCAGATTATTTCACCGGATATTATCTAAGTCGTTTTTGAAACCTTTCCTTGGATACCTCAGCTTGACGGTGATCGCTCCGTTCGTTATCGGCGGCTTAATGAATGTTCCCAGCTCAAGCCAGGAGAAGGACAAAAAGCCAAAGTTCAAAGCGGCACGAGACTTGAAGCCAAACGTGTTTGTGTACTGCGCTACTAGGTTGGCAGTCCTCTCGCTCGTCCATCTGGTCTTCTACCCCAACTATCATTTTGGTTGGGCTAGCCAAACGCTCAATCCGCCCATTCCTTTACCTCCATCTCCTTCTCCTGAAGGAGAGGCCGCTTTCTCCAAACACTTTGCTACAAACATCCAACTCCATGGTTTCGAATACTTGCAGTACGTTACCACCACCTTTGGAATGCTCATTGCACTCCACCGATCGATCCGCTCACCCGTGTGAAATTTCTTGAGCCCCTTGTGTATATTTGAGCTTTTGTTCTTGCGCCGTTTGAAAAAACAGATATACATATCATTTCTTGCTCTTTCTGTTCATTAATAATCTTTCTTTTGACTGTGCCGACCTAAAATTATTATCTTGTTGTTTCCAACCATTGTTGCCTCTTACTTTCATACAAGGATCCATTCATCATTACCCATCATGCCAAGTAAAAACATCATGTTTATAATCATTGTATCTGCATCCTTCCTGTGTACTTGATCCCAAATTTTGATGACCAAGTTGTGATTAGTCATTGATACTGGATCTCGGTGATTGCCCTTGGCATGAACTGATGGGGCTCTCACATTTGGTCCGCTATTGCTATTGATATCAGTTTTGCATGGGTGGTCTCATTATCTCAGGCCATCCAGTCAAGCCAATGAATACAGAACCCCCCTTTTGGTGCACTCATTGGTATGCACCAGTGGCAGCAGGAATCAAAAAAAAAGTGCTTGTGGCTGGTCAAATGAGAATCAAATTGAACTTAATGGGGCTAAGGTCAAGGGATTCATTTTCACTCGGCCGTGCACCCAGGAATTGATGAGATTAGCTTGAAACCTAATCTGATTGAATCTTGTTAAATAGTGTTTCTTTTCTTTGTATTGCTCTTTCTTCATTCAATCATCATTTTGTTTCTCACTTGCTCATCTCACTCACATCCTTGACTCACCCTCAGGTCTGTTTCTCTTAGGTCATTCTATTCTCATTTCATTCTCATTGTCTCACCTTTCATTCTCATCATTATCAGGTTCATGCTGTTGTGCCGTTGTTAGTCACAAGTTGTGTGTACTAACTCCTATCAGGAGATTATCTCAGGTTAGATTCTTGAGTGTGATTCAATCATCATTTTGTTTCTCACTTGCTCATCTCACTCACATCCTTGACTCACCCTCAGGTTTGTGCTGTTGTGTTGTCATTAGTCACAAGTTGTGTTTACTAACTCCTATCAGGAGATTATCTCAGGTTTGTGCTGTCGTGTTGTTGTTAGTCACAAGTTGTGTGTACTAACTCCTATCAGGAGATTATCTCAGATTATCTCAGGTTTACAGATACATTTGAAATCCATTGTTCAATTAATCATTTGCCTTAGATGTGAAAGATCACATGCCAAGTTCTTGGAGTTGGAGGTCTCTTTATGTCACAATCAAGAGAGGAGTTGTACACCAGGAAAAAACAATGATCACTTGATGACAAGTGACATTCTGCAACTTTGGTTGCAGCTCCAAAGCTGCTCCAATCCTACTCTTCCTGTATATTTTATTCTCACTGGTGGTTTAATTCAACAGCTCCTATTCTACTGGCTAAGATGACACTTCACTGATTCAGCTCAGTTTAAACTGATTCTGCTCAGTTGCCACTGATTCTACTTAGGTTCCACTGATTCTGCTCAGTTTCTGCTGATTCTGATCAGTTTCAAATGATTCTTCTCAGTTTCCACTGAGTCTGCTCAGTTTTGACTGATTCTCTGCATTTTCCACATCCTGCTCAGTTTTAACTGATTCTGCTCATTTTTACTGATTCTGCTCTTTTTTTACTGATTCCACTCAATTTTCACTGATTCTGCTCAGTTTCACTAATTCTGCTCATTTTTCACTGATTCTGCTCAGTTTCACTTATTCTGCTCAGTTTCACTGATTCTGCTCAGTTTCACTGATTTTGCTCAGTTTCACTGATTCTGCTCAGTTTTCACTGATTCTGCTCAGTTTTCACTGGTTTCATTTTTTTCTGTTGCTCATCAGTTTTCCCTGGCTGAGCTGAGGAGTCGCTAAAGAAAAAATAAGTGCAAACTCTGGCACAGATGAGTGTTCAGTCTGGCACAGCTTATAAGTTTTCACTCCAGCATAGCTCAATATTCCCCCTGGGAAAGCTCAGTTTTTACTCTGGTAGCTCAGTATTAAGCCTAGTTTAGCTCAGTGTTCAGTTTGGTGCAGCTCAGTGTTCAATCTGGTGCAGCTCAGACATGACTGTTGGGCAGAAGGAAGGCACATCAATGAGGGTGGGAATGAAGTTTCCACTGAGCTATGTACCTATGTTAATCAAAGCTGAGCAGCACTGAGCAGCGCTGAGCAGCGCTGAGCAGCTACCCAACACTTATATGCATAGAAGGCAGAAAGAGATTTTATGAGCAGGCACAGCCTCTGGTTGTGCAAGGTAGAAAAATGAATACCCAATTTTGTTTTGAATTAATTCAAGGAGTAGCAGTACTGGATAGATGGAGGATGGATGAGTGAAGTTGTCCAAACATCACTTGCCATCAAGTGATCATTAATTTTTCCTGGTGGTAGGTTTTAGGGATTGATGGTTTTTAGTATACCAACATGAGACAAATTCAGCATGATGATTAGTTGTATGAGCTACCAAACAATCCAGTAGTATATAATTACTGCTTCCAAATTGAGCTGGCCAAGTTTTCTGTTAGAACTTATGAAGTTCTGAGATGATAGGGAAAAAAAAATAAGTAGAGAGGATGAGGAGGGGTTGAACAGACACAAATGAGACTAGTGGCTCAGAAAGGGACTCAAGGTGGTACCGGTGACAAATCAGGAGAGCTGATTATTGATTCATTTCATGTAGGAGACTACTATTTATTGTCTGTATACATGTGTTCAAGTATTAATTAGGGGGTTGATATTCACACTCCCCTGGCCACACGCCCACGCCAGGGGCACACCCATCAAAAAAGGGGTGTGCAGCCTGCACACCCTTCTTTGACGGGTGTGCATGCTGCACGCCCTGTATTGGGCGTGGGCACGCCTGTAGATGGGCGTGCAGTTTGCACGCCCATCTACAGAGGCGTGCAACACCCCCAAATTGCACGCCCTGCCGGGAGGCATACAGCCCTTGGCCGGAGGGATCCCCCCGGTCGAGGAGGTTGTATAGCCTCCTTGACCGAAGGGAATCCCACCGGTCAAGGAGTATACACCCTCCTTGACCGGGGGGGGATCCCTCCGGCCAAGGAGGTTGTATAACCTCCTTGACTGGTGGGAATCCCACCGCCCGAGGAGGTTATACAGCCTCCTTGACAGGAGGGAATCCCACCGGTTGAGGAGTATACACCATCCTTGACCAGAGGGAATCCCACTGGTTGAGGAGGTTATACAACCTCCTTGGACGGAGGGATCCCCCCCGGTTGAGGAGGGTGCATACTCTTTGACTGGTAGGATTCCCTCTGGTTGAGGAGGTTATACAACCTCCTTGGCCAGAGGGATCCCCCCGGTTGAGGAGGTTGTATACTCCTTGACCGGTGGGATTCCCTCCGGTTGAGGAGGTTATACAACCTCCTCGACCGGGGGGATCCCTCTGGCCAAGGAGGCTGTATGCCTCCCCAGCAGGGCGTGCAAACCGCACGCCCTGTTTTGAACAGGGCGTGCAGTTTGGGGGTGTTGCACGCCTTGTGAGATGGGCGTGCAAACTGCACACCCATCTACAGGAATGCCCACGCCCAATTCAGGGTGTGCCCACGCCCAATACAGGGCATGCCCACACCCAATACAGGATGTGCAGCACGCACACCCATCAAAAAAAGGGTGTGCGGGCTGCACGCCCCTTTTTTGATGGGTGTGCCCCTGGCATGGGCGTGCGGCAAGGGGAGTGCAAATATCAACCCCCTAGTAATTAGGGGATAATGAATTTAAGTGTGTAAAATGAACATGGAAATAATACCCAGCAGAAAAAATTGATAATTGGAAGATAATAAATTTTACAAGAGAGACAAGGTAATATACCTAAGACTTGAATTTCTGAGAAACTAAAACCAGATCTGTAGAGAAAATATAATTAGAGACAATAGAATGATGAAACAATAGAGATAAGAATAAGCATACCCAGTAAGATAATATGTTCTTGGACAGACAACTGATAGAGATAGATAATGGACAGGAAAAGAGGAGGAGCACAGGATTAAAAAGAAAATATATTAACAAAAGGAACAAGTGTGATGAGATAGTAGGGTTTGACTTCTCACCAAGTTGAGAAATGGACAAGATGTTATCTGAGATGGATTACAGCAATGGAGTTTTTAGGAAGTGAGGAAGGTGTGTTATTGAGAAAGAAAATGGGGTAGGGAAAGGGAGAAGAGGTAAGAAAGAGGAAGGAGTAGTGTTGACTAGTGTATGAGAGTTGGTGAGTTAGAAGGAAGGAGGAATGGAAGAATTTCAAGAAGTGGATGAGCAGAGATGTCTGAGTGAATTGATACTGAGGATAGATGTTATAAGATGATGAAAATTGGTATTTATGGTAACTGTTCCGCAGTTTCAGATGATAAAAGAAGAGAAATATCACATTGAGTTTCAACACAAGGTCAAGAGAATATGAAAAGTAAGGAATGCTGACAACAAGATCTATTAATCAACCAGGGTTCATTTGACTACAATGTTTATATCAGGCATAAATTCAAGACCATGACATGAGACAGATCATCATAAATATTTTGAAGAGTTTCAACATTTCCTCTGCATGATTACATTGCCTTTTGATGTAAACACTCAAAGTGTACTGAGAATGTGTCACCAGGGAAGGTTGCTCAGCACTCACATGCAAGTGCCATCACAACTCTCTGCAGCAGTACTGGGCCACTATGCTGCACTAGATATCAGCTAACTGCAAATTAAATGTCCACAGCTCGGAAGAGGCTTGTCCAAACTCCCCAATAGGGATGGTCCCACCTGACTGATCCACCAGGGAGGCTTATAGTTTAATCCAAGAAAGGCAAGAAGTTGAGTGCAGCTAAGCATACTGAGCTGGCTAATCTTTCTGCAAAATGAACTTTGGGCTCTGCATTTGGTAACCAGATTGTCCTGATTTTCTGATGGAACAGTCCTACTGGACCATTTCAATCAGGGAGGCTCCTGCAATGATCCAACCAATTTGAGTAGAAAGGGCTTAGTAATAAGTGTTCTTTATTACTCCAGAGAATTACCTCTCTCTAGCCTTATTTTTGCACCACATGTAGCTAGAAGGACTTATCCTTGGCATCACTTGGGCTGACAAAGATTCAGGAAGTTGAGCCATTTTCTTTTATGCAGTGAAAGGAATATAAGGGTGTGGAATCTTACGGAAAGGTGAGGTTTTTATTTTAGGAAATATCAGGACTGCAGGAGTGATGATGATGTATAGAGAAGATTTGGAATGTTTTGTTTGATTGATTTGATGGGTTTTTGAGTGAGGAATTAGAAATTGAAAACAAAAACAAGATTGGTGAAGAAAATTTGGGACCATTGTTGAAAGATGAAAATGGGATTAGGGCATTAAAGGTGGAAAAAAGATGATTTCTGATGAGCTTTTGATAACTTTTGATGAGGTTGTGACTATTTTTGATCAGTTTGTGATTATTTTTGCTTATTTTTGGTGAGGTTTAACTTATTTGTTGGGGTTTGAAATCTTAAACTGAAAAAAGAACTTGCCATACAGCATGCTCATATCATGCTTTGAAATTTTGAACCACCAAATCTGAGCTTAAACCTGAAAAGGGTACAACAACAGATTTAATGGTCTGTTATCTTTGAGATTATTTACATGTCATAGTATACCCATTGTATGACAGCTCCAAGAAAGCTGCCATTTTATCTCTGCCTGTTTACAGATTTAGCTGTTTTTGCACAGCAACTGTTTTATGTGCACAGTGACTGTGCATTGAAGCTTGGCTGATTCAACCTTTGAGAAAGGTTTGAGTAACACCACAAGCTTCATTAGAGCTTCCAAATTTCAACTGCAGGCAGTTGTGCCAGTTTTGTTTTGCATTTTTAGAGTCTTTTTTTTGTTGTGATGAGAATATGTTGATTTGGTTGATTGTAAAGGTTGTATTTGTAAAACCAAATTTACTGTTCACTTCTGGGGCCCCAAAGATCCATGTGTAAGCACAAAAAAAAGGTTTTTTAATCAAGGGCCTGTTATTACCTAGCTCTTTTGTCACTATCATTCCCTTTGATAATCAATTAATTCATCAATATGCCAAAATTGGTAATACTTTTAATTTTCAAGCTTCAGAATAGGAAAGAGGTTTAGAGTTTTGGAAAAGGAAATTTAATGCTGATGCATTGGAATTTAGCTTATGGGGGGGAACAATCCAGGTGATTTTTTTATTTCACAAGTGAGAGAAACTGATATGTCCCATATAAAAGGAGATATAGCTTAGAAACTAAGATGATAGTGGAATTTCAACTCTGAAATTGGAGATGAAAAAAAAACAAAAAATCAGAATTTTTAAAATGAAGGAGAAATCAACAGACAAAAATTTTCTCAACATAATTGAAACTATAAGATCTGATGAATTTATACTGCTTAGCTTGCTGATCTTACTACAATGATTCTGCACAGAAACAAGGGGAGTGTTGAATCTTGTGTGCTCCTTGTAATCAGAGAGCACACACTCTCTGCTTCAGGCTATTCATCTACTCAACTTGTCTTCACATCATCAATCCTCCCTTACCTTCTAAAAATCTTCAATCCTCCCTTTCCCAATAATCAACCTCCATATCCATAACTTCAATCTCCTCAATCACTCAACATTTATCTTCTTTCCCTACTATTCCATTCCTCATATCTTCTCTTATTCCTTCCTTTTCTCAATCTCATATTATACCTCTCTTCAAACTACTCTCACACCACTCTTGTTCACATATTCACTCTACTTAAACTTCACCAAAAAATCTTTAGCACTGGAAAGCCTTCTCTAGCTTCCAACAAGGTGAAAAATGAACCTCAAGCATTTCATATTTGCTATCTCTTATGTTATTTACTGACCATTCCCTTATCATGTTCCTTATCATCTCTCTTTAACTATATATTATCCTTTTCCTTGTCACAACAATCTATAGTTGTCTGTCTCAGAGATACATAAATATACTCTTTAGGGTTAGTTTCTAATTTCTCTCTTATTGGGTCTTATCTCTCTTCAGTTGGTGAGTTTCTCTATTCTTAGATTATGGCTTTAGTTTATAATCAATAAATACCTTAGGTTACAATTGAACTTAGGTTTCAAACATGGGTGATACACTCTCACCGGTTGAGCTGCGGAAAAGAGTGAGATGGGAGTGAAACCTAAAGGTGTTTAGTTGGAGTTTAAATAGCAGTTCTCATATACTAGTTGTATTTTTTCTCATTCAACCATCTTATTGTTTTCAAACATTACTCATCTCATACTCATCTCCACATCAAAATCTCTAGGTTTGTTTGTGTTTTTTGTTGTGTTAGTCACAGTTGGTGAACTGACATTAAGTAGGAGATATTCTTGGGTTTGTTTGTGTTTTTGCCGTGTTAGTCACAGTTAGTGAACTATCATTGAGTAGGAGATATTTTCAGATCCCTACAGAATCTATTGTTCAATTGTTCCTTATGTTAAGTTAGTCAACTCATGTTTTGTTATTTTATGAGGCCTGCTACTTTTTTTTTCACCTCTCATTTCTGTCTCATGTCACATAAAATTCACATAGTTAAATAGTAAACTGAGACAGCAGATGTGGAAGGATTCCTTTCCCTTATCCTTCCACAACCACATCCACTCACCCTTACCTTGTGTCTGCTGTTCTCAGCCCAGTCTAGCTTATCACTTGTTGGAGCTATGACCAGAGGTCAAGGAGAAGAGGAAGGACCCCCCCAAAAAAACTCAGAGATACTCTTAGGGAAAGAAAAAAGGGGCCCAAGGAAGCCCTTAAAGGGGGAACAAAAGCTGCTAGCTTGCATGGTGGAAAAGCACTCAGTCTACAAGAGGTTCTATGCTGTAGATACCTCAGGGAAATGTATGCAGAAAAGCAAATGATTTTTATTTCTGTCTAAGCCAGAGATGTATAAGCTATCACAATGGCGGGGAAATATTGTGGGAAAGAATTTGGAATTTGCATATGCAATGTGGAGGGAGAGAAAGGAGTGACAGTGAAGGGAAAGGGGAGAAAAGAGAGACCAGAGAAGATAGAATTCCAACATCACTTTAGGGAGAAATCTAAAATAACTGGAATTTTGGGGATGCAAATACAAGATAGAAAAGGCCCCATGAAGGATTCTAAGGCAGGAATGAATCCCAATCAAAAAACAAGAAAATGTAAATTTCATCACTGGAATAATTTGAATGAGTGGTTTCGTAAATGATGAGCAGATATGTATGGAATAGAGTGTTTGAAAACAAGCCTTGTGTATATGATTTAGCAATCAAAGATAAAAAAACCAAAGAAAATAAGTATCCTATGCTGGCCGCAGCCTAACTTGTTTTTTCAAGTATAATTCTGTTTCCACATTTGGAAATAATCTTGAGATTTTTTAAATTTCAATTTTGCAACATTATTTTCATAATTTTTAAGCTCAGCAATTGTATTCAAAATATTGATGACTTCTTCAACCCCTCCTGTATCAAATTGTGATCTGCAGTCTACATTGACTAACATTTTCAATATTTTAACAAATTTAGTTTCCTTCTCAAATTTGTGATGATCACCAGATAATTTGAGTAATCCTTCTATAACACCCTTTTCTTCTGGCCTAAGATACCTTATCAATTCATGGAATTTATTTTCACAGTCCTTAAAAAGTGATTCATCATTTTCAATCAGTCCCCTTGTGATCTTCATAAGATCTGTTGATACCTGAACATTATCAATTATGCGGAGTTCAATGTCTAACTTATCAATCATATTTATTTGACCTTTTTTCATTTTAGAGTTGGATGTTAATTTTTCCAGCTGTTTAGATTCCTTTTCAGTCATGCTAGAGGCCCTGTTCTTAATATTTTCCCAAGCTATATACTTTTTTTCTTTTTCTGTTCTTCTCACACTTTCTTCAATGGAAGAAATTTGGTGAAGGTTGCTCTGGAATTCATCAATAGGCTGTGATTTCTTTAGAAACTCTTGCATTTTCTGCTTAAACTCTTTATCATTCTTTTCGATTATTTCTGAATGATCCTGATAAAAATTCCAGATGATGGCCCCATGATCAGAATGAGTGGAAAGCATACCTTCATTCCAATAAGTGTTCAATTTTTCCAAGACTTCTGTTTCTTCTACAGGAATGTTGGACTTGGATTTTAACATAGCATATGCGTTAGCACAGATCACTTGATTTTCAAGCAGCCTAAATTTCCAAGCGCAGCGGATAATATTTTTCTTTTGTGTCTTGTTCTGAACCAAACTTTGATAGGCATCATTCACATCCTTCATTTTTTCTAGCTCTTCAAAAAGTTTTCTATCTTGCTCATCCCAGCGTTTTCCTAATTCTGTCATAGCCCGATAGTAATGTAATACTCTATATATTGTTTTTTTCATTTCCTCTGGCGTTTGATCCATAGCTGATGTATAATTTTCCACCAACTTTTGAACCTTCATGTTCACATGGCCCAAATAATTTCCCTTTGAAAGCTTATCAATCAAAGCGTGGTCGGCAGTGGTCAAGTGAGAGCTGCCTTGTGACATATTTTGAATCAGTTGAAGCTCCTCTTTGGAGAAATTGGGACCTTTCCTCGTGAAAATCGACAATAGGCCGATTGCCCTCTGCGTTTTTTCATCAGGGGGAGTGGAGCCATCTTTGAATCCTCTTCGCAGCTTACCCAATTTGAGCGTAGCCTCGTCTTGTTTCCATTTATCTCGCTTGAAAACATAGCGAATGAAACTGACGATTCTAGTCCACCAATCTTTACTTTTTAACTCTTGCCCGACTAGATCTAAAGTTGTCTTCATCTCCCTCCGGATTTTGTGATCTGCCACCTCTTTGACTTTTTCATGTAGCCTATGCAAATTAACACGTCCTCTTTCCATTTGCATTTGTCTGACAAGTCGATCCCCCCATGCAACATGCCAATGCTGGTTTTTTTCTTCTGTTTGATGCCTTTCACGGTCCAATTTCAGAGACATTGTGGAATCAGATTTAAACTTGTCGTAGGCTTTGGCAAAGTTTGAAATTGAACGATCAGTAGTAATTAATTCCTTATTGTTAAGCGGTGGATATTCCTTGGGTATGGCGCTGCTAGCGAGTATGCCATGCTGATTTTTATTTTTACCACCTAATAAATTCTTGGGATCTCGTCCTCCTAAGAGCAAGCTGCCCTTCTCGCGGCCCGCTGAGTCATCAAAGAGTCCAACTTGTCGAGTACTACCTATACCTGCTGAGGCGTCAACGCTGGGAGAGACAACATGAACCAAGGCTTCGTCTTTAACCGTTATAGCAAAGTGGAAACATTGTAAAATGACTATTAAAGGATATAATATCATTTTCTGGCGATGCGTGTTCTTCCGGCAACCTCCAACAGCAAATGAACCTTTCCATCCAATCCTCATGCCCTTTAAATCGTTGTGCGAAAAGCGAGCTCGGTTAGACTAGTCTTTGGAGGATCTATTCGCTAGGTATTGGTCCCGGGTTATTAATGACAAATGAGTTGCGCTGAGTGGTTTGAGATGTAGTTATTGGTTAAAGTGGAACCAAAAGTACCACGGATTTGGACGGGCCTGGTTGATGTACATATGTCTGCACAGAATATAAGGCGTGTAGCTATCATCCGCCTTGGGTGAACATTGAGACAATGCATAGAGCGAAAAGACTCTCCGGCAAGATCTCATCTGTTGTATTTGCGGGCCAACAAGAAACAATCTCTCGTTGTACCGAATGTCATGAACAGTATACTCCCAACAATGAGCTAATCCTGCAATGCCCTAGCGTCTTAGCGGGCAGGCGAAGCGTTGCCCGCGGACGAGACAAACTGGCCCAGACCGGAGAGCAGCAACAACGCACGTTTGATGAGATGGGGAACACAAACATCTCTCGCTATAGCAAACCGCATGATAAGTATATCTATACTTTTGATCAGTATATGCATAGCATCCATTTTATGGACACAGACGCCAAGACGCTTCGAAGCCTGTAATTGGTCAATTGGTGGACTGCAGGTATTTTTCAGTTGGGCTTGACACACTTGCCTTCAGAAAGCTCTCAGTTGTGCCACCAGTACAGCAGTACCATTTCTGAGTAAATATCTGCAACACATCCCCATGATTAAGATTGATCTCCTCGAGTGAGGTTATTTCTCCAATATTTAGGGTGAGGACTGGGTCTCTCTCCATGAGTGCCATCTTTTGTACAATACCTAATGGAGTCACATATATCAACCTTGTGTGGGAGACATCCTTCACAGGTATGTTACAGTCCAATCACAGGGCCTTGATGAAGGCATCCCATTGGTGCACACCTGATTCCTCCCAGTCAATGAGGTATATATGAATCCCTCCCAGCTGATGAGTTAATACAACCTTTTTACTGGAGGGAAACCCTCCCAGTCAATGAGGTGATAATAAACCTCATTGGCTGGGGGATATTTCTCCTGGTTGATGGGATGGATACCTCATTAAATGGGAGGAATCTCTCCCAGTTGATGAGGCTGTATTCATCAGGCGGGAGGGATTCCTCCCAGTCAATGAGGTAGCAACGTGCCAAACATGGAAATAATACACCTGCACAGGAAATAAATTGCTCAAGTTAAATTTAAGATATGCATCAAGTTACCATTCATTAACAGCCCACCTTTTTATAACCCTCATGAGGTTGGGTCCTGAGTCAGGTGAGGTTGTTTTTTATTATGCTTTATTATGTTTATGTCTTACTGTCAAGCTAGGGCCTGGGTCAGGTTAGGTGCTGTTTTTTAGAAAGTTCTTTTTTTTTAGAATTCAATGAACACCACACTGCCATGATTGCCATGTTCATAAGAATACCCCCTTCAATGGTGTATCCTGTGCAAGGCTGGAGCATCCTTTGAGAAGGGATTCTCACAACTAGTCAGGTGTTCAGAAAAAACATCACTCATTTCCTTTCAATCAATCTATTCCAAAGTAGCAACACATAAGTTGTTTTTTAGAGCATCCAATAATGTTGCTATCAACAAATAAACCAAAAAATATGTTTTTAACTCTCCCTGATAAACTAAAATTTGACCAGTCATAAAGATTGCACTTTTTGATGAGCAATATTCCCTTCCATTTTAATATCCTTCACAAACATTCCATATTTACTTCTTATCATCCTATTCTTCTTAATAATGATCCACCAAAGAAAATTATTGCATTTTTTTCCCTCTTCCTCACATTATTCTACAATTGACTGGAATATTGCTAAACTACAAGTAGAATAGAATATTGTTGAACTAAGAAGAGAATATAATAGGGAAAGAAATGCTAGTTTTCACTGCCAAAGGGGTTGTATTGGTTACAACCCCCCACAGTAAGATTGACCAGCAGCAACCAATATAATATTGGTCTATCCAACAAGTTTGATAGTGGTTGGGCACACCAATGCATCACCCCTTTTCTGTAGTGTATTGGTGGTCCCAGCCAGTACAAGATTGGTTTGGGAGACTAATCTTATACAGATTGCCTCTGGTTGACCTTACTGTGGGAGGTTGTAATCAATCAACCCCCTTTGGCAGTGTTTAATCAAAGGCAGTTGAATTCTCAATTCAACATTCCCACCACCCTGAACCCCAACCATTTCCATTATTCATCCTCTCCTGTAGATGCAACATATTTCACTGACTGTGATCCAACTAATCCAAACACTCCAAGGAGGTTAGATTCACTTATGAATATTTACAGCACATCCAATCAGCAGCAATATTGAGTGACACATCTTCACCATCTATGTCCTAAACCAGAAAATCACAACATTGCCTAATCCCTTGGAAATCCCATCAATCATCATAAACCCTCTCAAACCAACTCACTTGCCCTGTATCAATCACCATTCTGGGGCCACACTTGGTCAAAACTTTAATTCATTCCAATCCCCAGACCACCTGTATCAACATTGCTCACCCTCACAAAAACACTCATTGTCTCACATCACTGAACTAATTTCTCAGAACAATCCACACAATCATTATCAAAATAACGCCTTCAGGGTCTCAATTTTCAACTTGGTAAATTCACCAAATATTTCATCCAACAATTGGATCAATTTTCACTATGATTTGGTGGCACAGGGATGAATAAATACTTGAACAATTTCAGGCTTTCCACCCAATATTCTAAAATTCAAAAGCCTCCCCAACCATAATGCTGAGGAACCTTGATTGAACAAGGGTTGGTGGTTGTAATATACATGTATGCATATTAATGATATGATGGGTAATAATTTACTGACAATAAATAAGCTTTTAAAAGACCCACACAAACAGAAGAAGGGCAAATAAAAAAAGAATCAAATCAGGAGATTTCTTTAGATTTGCCTTTATTTTTTGCAGGAGAAAAATCGAACGGGACGGATTCTTGATAGTCGGCATTATATCCATCAGATCGCTGATTAGTTTCCAGTGGAGTTTGGTTCAAAGGGGTTCGACGAGTAGAATCACTGAATTGATCTTGAATGATTCTATAATGAGCCAGTTCACTAGCACTAATCGAAGGTTTGACTTGCTTGAGGGCAACCGCAAAGTCTTCTTGGTCCACCTCCGCAACTGTTCCCTCAATACCTTCAACATGTTCGTTATGAGGTTCATTGAGATCATCTTTTGATTGATCCGTGTCTAGAGGTCGTTTTGATTTCATAGCCTCTAATCGCTCGATCTTACGAATCAAACTGGCCATTAGAGCTTCGGAACAGATCGAGTAAAAATCCGCACCAGTGAAGATGTTTCCGTTCCCCTTTTGGGTTCCGATTCGGTCGATTTGGTCGATCAGCCAATCAAAATCAAACGAACTCGAAAGAGTGAACTTTCTTGTTAAAGATTTCAAGATTTCTAACTTTTGATCTCTTGAGGTTGGTATGCCCAAGTAGATCAGTTTATCAAATCGGCCTGGTCTCAGCAAGGCTGGATCTAATAGATCTGGCCTATTAGTTGCCCCAATAACAACAACCTCCCCGTTACCACTGCCATTTGCTGCACCTTCTGGTTGATTGTCGTTATTTGAACCTCCCGACGAGATACCATCTAATTCGGCCAATAACTGACTGACTATTCGATCCATCACTCCTCCACTATCGCCTTGATTTCCCCTTTTAGGTGCAACACTATCCAGTTCATCAAAAAATATTACACATGGTCTAGCCCCTCTTGCTCTTTCAAACACTCGTCTGACATTCGCCTCTGATTCACCAATGTACATATTCAAAAGTTCGGGTCCCTTGACGCTAAAGAAATTCAATCCACATGATGTAGCCACCGCTTTTGCTAACAACGTCTTGCCGGTCCCAGGGGGTCCGTAAAGCAATAGACCCGATCGACGCTTGAGACCGTTTGCAAAGAGTTCGGGATGTTGAATTGGTAACTGGACTGTTTCCAGAATCTCTTCTCGTACTTTTGCAAGTCCGCCGATATCATCCCAGCTAACTTTGGGGATTCGGGGTGCACCAATACTTTCGGAGTATTCTGAGCGAGCTTTCCCGAGAGCCTTTTCGATATCTTTCGCCATCAGCTGAATCCCCGCAACGGCCAGTTGCTCAATTCCAACTCCGTGTTTGCGTGCCCGAGTTACGGCAGCTATTCGCGCTTGGGAGACCAGATGAACCAAATCGTTCGCGACGAGACCGGCAGTTTCAAGAGCAATGGACTTGAGACTGACGTCAGGTGCTAATAAGTCCTTTCGTACAAGTTCTTTGATTATTGCTAGCCGCTCAGCCTCTGATGGCGCTTCAACTGCTAATTGAGTTTTGAATAGAGCGAGCATGCTCAAAGGTAGTAAATCGGGATCGGTAGTTGTCCCAACAATAATCAACGGGAATTTTACGGCAGATTGGCTTGTCCAATTGTGTCGAGCCTCATTAAAACATTCTTTCAATATCGCGATGATGCCAGGTTGCTGACCAGTTTCCAAGCTTTGGGACTTTCTCGCTAAACCATCCAGATGGCGTAGTAATAGCACACATGGTATCGCTTGAAGTGCCCTCTCGAATCTCGCTCTTACACTCCCCGCAGTCTTAACTTCAGTCTCCCCTAACAAGTCGAAGCAGTTGAGCTCTAGGAAATTGAAACCAGTGGCTTCTACAGCCCGTTTGATGAGTGTTGATTTCCCGCAACCACGGGGTCCACTAATTAAAACTGTCAAATTCAAATCATAGTTTCTCGATTCTACTCTGCCGGCTGCCAATAGATATTCATACATTATCCTTTCGGGTGATTGAGAATTAGTCGAATTATGAGGCGAGTAAAAGAGTGGCGTTGAACTTTCTAAAATATGATGAAGCGTAAGCAGTAGTCAGCACGGGCACTAGGTCCACAGCTTTGCCGCGAGAAATGTACTCAACCAATACCAAGCCAATTTTTTGCATCAGGTACGAATCCAAACTCTAGGCCAGTCTGAACTAATTTGGTCATTTTAGGATCAACAATCCCGCCTAACACACCATCCTCCATCATTTCGTTGATCGGTAAGATCGAGTTCAATTGATTAGTCTGATCAACAGGTGAAGAGCCACGGATTGAATGTTCATGACCATGTTCAAGATCTTGGGGCGCTTGATCAAGCGTAGGGTGTGATAATTGGAGGTTGGTTGCTTTGAAGTAAATTGGCAGAGTTGGATATGAGGCTAATGAGGACGGTAGGAGGTATCTAAAGAAAGGAGGTAGGGACGAGTTGGTTGCCGAAATTGCGGATGATTGATTTTCCAGCCAACTGAACTGAACTCACTCACTCCGGGTCTGGCTCCTCTGTGGATGGATCTGTTTGAGAGGGATGCGACTCAGTAAACCTGACCGAATCCCCATCAATAGCAATGGCAATGACGTCGCCGTCACGAAGTACCCGAGGTTTTTGTTCGAAATGTTTCTTGAGGGCACGTAAGAAGGATGGCTGATAAGATTTGGTGAGTGCTTGGGGCGAAGCTAGTCTGGCGAGGGTGAGTGATCGGATCGTTGGTAAGGGTGGATGGCGGTGGGAGGGCAGACCGGCAGGGAGTGCGCTAAGGGGAGCTGGACTATCTAGATCCAGTGATTGGACGGCTGCAGAGTAGGAGATCGTACCAAGCAGGTTGAGGAGCAAGACCGGTGGAAGCAGTATAAGTCCTGGAGCCTGACGACTTGGTTGGGAGTCGAACCGAGGATGGTGTTGGCGGAAGTTGAGGATGGCTGGATGGTGATCCTCACAGCCGAGGATCCTTACTAATCGGTGTTGATGAGATGGTAGGCTTGGAATAGCTCGTTGGCCATCATCTGCTAAGCTAGACTTGGTCAGTAAGAGCCAATCGCCACTCTGGACACCCATTTTCATCAGATCTACCGTCCGGGCAAAGCAATGGAATCCGTTGTCATCGTTCGAATCCGAATTAAGTGAATGGGGGCAGGTTTGATGGGGAGGCTCATGTAAAGGTAGTCCGTAACAAGGATGCCCGAGTGAAGAGGTTGTACGAGGGTAGCCTGACAGATCGAGCAGAGGCTGATTGAGAACTGAATGTGCTAAAAAGTCAGTATCGATCTCGAGATCGTCCTCCTCACTGACAAGTTGGAAATCATCCGAGGCGTCGAGACTCGGCGGAGGATCAATAACGCTAACAGAATTTCCAGTGGCAGCTAGATCGGCTGTTCCATTGGAGTTGGAGTTGGTAGTGGCTGATGTCAGTTTGAGCGGAGTCCGAGCGGGTGGGTGAGCCAGGGTGACGATGGTGAGTAAGGTTTGAGTGGGTAAGAAGGCACCCTGAAGGACGGGTTCGGTGAGCAATACTTTGAACGCAAGTCTGATGGTTGGCTGGGTACTTCTGTGGGTGTCTGAAGCAGTAGTAGTATCGGTATCATCATCGTGGCTGAGGCCGTGCTTGGGGGAGAGATAGACTTGAAGAAGCTCGGATTGACGGATAATCCGAGGTGGCCGACTGAGCTGAGACTTGAGTTCGGATTGGAATTCGGGGGACTCGATCGAGAGCCACGCCGGGAGAGGGTCGATGAGCTCAAGGAGGACTGCGGAAAGCAGGGTGGCTTGAGCCAGAGAGAGGTGGAGAGGGCTCTGCTGCGGATGATGGTGAGGATCGACCTGGAGGGTAGAGTAGATTTGATCGCAGAGGGCATGACTCGCGCAGACCAGGAAGCGGGCGGTTGGGCAAGTAGCACTCTCGTCCTCTCGATCGATCCAATGGCTGAGCTGTCGAACCAGTGCAAATGATTAGCTAAGCCAGAGGCCAAAAAAAAGGGGGGGGGAGGAGCAGGCAAAGGAATGAGAAAAGCTTTTAGACATACTCTTTCGAGTTCCAATTCGAGTGCCGGCTCAATCTGTCCGAGCAGCTCGGTCTGAGTCATGAGTATTATTGACCGGCGATGAGGAGGTCCATCGCCCTTAGCCAATGAGACGACTAGCCCTGTCGTGGTCTGGTCTGGTAGGGCTAGCTTCAGCTTCAATCGGGTCGAGATCAACAGAACTTCGTCAACCCTCCGGCGGCCAATACTCAAGGATGCTGATGAGAAGTAGGAGTCGAGGTTGATGGGCTTGAGTTCGATCGGGAATCGATTGAAGTTCATCCTGGAAACCCTTCGGGGGCAGCTGTCAATTATCAATGAACATCTATACTAAACTATCCCGTGTTAAGCCGCACAGGGAGGCGAAATCGTGATGAGGTGGCGGGGTCGTATTCGGAAGAGGGTGGTGTGACTGCACCAAGCTGGACCCCAACTTTGGAGCGACTAGGCCCCCGCGCAGCTCAGCCCAGGCAGAAAAGAGCGTCAGTGCTGGGCGCTGCGCAATTTCCCCAGACAAGACATCACAGCCGTCTAAATCAAAGGCAAAAATAGACAAAACTTACATTTTTGTTTTGTTTTGGAATTCCCACATTAGAAGTGCAAAAAAAAAGGGTTGACTAGGAATTTAAGAGGTACCTGAGTCAATTCCAGGGAGATTTTTCTGAAAAACATACAAACTTGAATTCATTTGAAGATACTTTGGACAACTTGCCAATTTTGGATATTAAGTATAAATCAAATTTGAGATTTCTTTTCTCACATAACTTTTATGCTTTGGAATATACTTAACTCTTAATTTGATGAGAGTTTTGAGGTCCGGAAACACTTAATCAAAAGATTCCAGAAGGGGATATCAGGTGTGAAAGTCCAAGATAAACACTAAACTGATAAAATGTTATCACCCATTTAGTTTAAGGTTTAATTAAAAAAAATAAACCTGATTTTTATGGTGAACCTGATGAACACTTTTTATAGCATTAGTTGCACAATCTTTATGATAATCTAGCCCTGAATATTGAAAGTGATCAGAGAGAAGTAACATATTCAACAGTTAAATAGTGTGAACTAGTCATTTCAAATCTTATATATATTTATGAGTAAACTGGAATAAGTTAGAAAACAACATTAGCAAAGGGGTTTTTTTTGGATATATTCCAATAATTTGGACCATGAAGGGAAGACAGGGAAAATCAAAAATTCTTTAAATCATTGTGGACACACTTTTTACAGCTTTTAAAGCTCCCTAGGTCAAAAGAATATCACTCACACAACTCTTTTAATTTTTCTGAGGACAGAAAATAATTTGGAGGAGGATGTGGTAGACACTTCTGTTCTTGATGGGCAACTTTTTCTTTTTTTGTTTACATATATATTTTATAACACCACACCATTGTTTTTACCACATTCATTCTAGTGTAAATAAAGAGTATATATCACCACAAGAAAAAATATAGAAACTGCAAGCAGTTGACATGCAGCATACTCTAGTGTAACTGAAATTGTAACTCCATGTGATTAAATTTTACCCTTTCATGCACAGTCACTGTGCAATTTGCAAAGTGACTGTGCATTAAAGGTTGGTTGAAGAAACCTTTGAGAAAGGCTTGGGTATCACCACAAGCTTGCTTTGAGCTTCTGCATTTCAACTACTGGCATTTTCTAGAGTTTTTCTTGTAGTGTATCTAATAGACCTATAATAGAATTACTTCAAACCAAAACCAGAACTGAAAACAAAACATGGGATGATTTTATATAATGAAAATAGAAATTAACAAGAAAGAAGAAATGAAATCAACTCTGGATGATGTTCTGAATGTGTTGATGTAAGATATGATGAAGGATGATCAATGATGATAAGATGAGACTGGAAAAGAGAAAAAGAAATCAGATTTTGTTTCAGGATCAAACTGATGAAAGAGGAACAAACAAACCCTATGTAAATAGGCTCTAAAAGATGTAATGACAAAGAGTTATAGGATGATAATATATATGATAGGAACTAAAGTAAAATAATTTAATCAGTTTTGATGAAGAGTTGATTCAGAAATGTGATGGGCATTTCTCACCAAGTTGGAAGCCAATGTAGACTGTTAAAGTTAAGGCTTTGCCAATTGTCAGTCTCCCTGATGCCAAGGACAAGTCCTTCTAGCTACAGGTGGTGCAAGGATAAATGGAAAGAGTATAAAAACTCTGGGTAAGGTACAAAAGTGGAAATTCCCAAAAGATATGGGGGAATTGTGACTTAAAAAATTTAGAGAAAAATAAGGTAATAATTATATTAAATAAATTTAATATAATTAAAACCACAGGGGGCTGATAAATCAGGGGTGGTTTAGATCCCTCTAAGGTATCTTGCAAATAAAATGCAGAGGATTTAGGTACCTGGAACACTGGGGCCTGATAAATCAGGGGTGGTTTAATCCCAGGAAAGGAAAGTGGGGAATATCTTCAAGAAAAAGGGTTATTACTTACTAGTAATAAACCTTGAGGGATCTTGGGGATATTCAGGGTGAAACTGGAAAGTTTGGAGCGCTTTGATGGATTTTTGGTGGATCTGGATGGTCACTGTGAAGTTGTTGGGGAAGACAGGGCTACAGAATAACTACTAAGAGGCTTACCAGACTGTTTTATAAAGATGTTTATCTAATAATAAGTGGGCAAGGTTGTTAGTGGGTATTGGGAAGCATGAGGAGCCTTCTTTGGGCGGTTGAAGAGCTCCTTAAATAGTCTTGAGTTCCCTCTGGGGACCCTGTAGGTATTATTGGCCAACTTGTGGGATCTTTGGACCACATTTTGGCCATTTTTGCTTTCTTGGTGACACTTCAGCAGCCCCTGCTTTGAATACACGTCACCAATTGATTTTATTATGATATTTATTTATTATTTATTCATTTATATTGATGTAAAGTCTGTAGTACATTAGTACTATTTGTTATGGATTTAATACTAGTGGCTTATTAGTATTTATAATAAGCCACAGTATTGATTGTACTGTTTGTTTACTCAATATATTTTATTTAAATGTATAAATTAATAATAACATTCAATATACTTAATTATTTAGTCCCCAGTAATCTTCATTACATATGCAACATATGTAATGAGGTTACTGGGGGGTGTTTTTGCTGATTTGGGTGTACCTGGAGTGACTTAGGACTCCGCGTGCCAAGCTGAGAGCCTGTAAGGGGTCTGATGCTTGCGCGGGGGCTTATGTTCCAATTTTGGCGCGGGCTTTCAGTCACGCCTGTTGTTTCAGGTTATGCGGACTGCGGTACGTGGGGTTTGAGTAAGAGCATCTCCAATCGTTTGGATAACTTTTTGACAACTGTCAAGCTCTTAGCGAGCTCGACAGTTACTTTATCGAGAGATTGAATTGTGAAAGATATTCACGAGTTAGCTTATTGAGCTCAATAGAGGTCCATAAAGTTATGGACCTCTATCGAGAAATTTATTGATTCAACAGTTATGGAGCGCTATTGAGCGCACGAGTGGGGCTGGTCTCGATAAAGTTGGCTTATTGAGCCGACTTATCGAGACGATTGGAGATGCTCTAAAACACAGAGTATTTACACTATCTCCCCTAATTTACACAACACCTCATTTCCATGACTGGAAATGGGGTTTAAGCATATGTATTTGTACACATAAGCATTAATTAATGCAAGTGCTTTTTTATTAAAAGGTACTTGCTAATTCTTATTTTCTAATTTACATAGTGAAGGAGTGAGAATTAGGGGTACCTGTGAGTGAGGTACCCTAGGTTAATTTTAGTGTAGATTCAGAATATCAAATAGTATTCCAACTATTATTTGATATTCTATGTATTTTATAATAATTTTAGTAGAAAACTTGTGACAGGTTGCTCTGTCATCGTAGCAAGCTGACACCAATACTTTCTTGATCTTGAAGTCCAAAGTAATATTGTAGATTTGATTGAGTGAGAATATTTGATTGAGTGAGGAATGGAAGATTTTAAAGTGAGATGGTCAATGATTTCAAGTGTTGAGGATGAGAGGATGAGAGATATAGTTCTGACTTCAGAGTTTTAGGTTCAGATTGATGATGACTACAAGTTGACTGCTGCATATGAAAAATGAGAAAATAGCGCGCATGGAGCACAGATGAACAATAGTTTCAACAGTATCTACATTCAAATATTTAATTATGTATAAATGAGGCTGTGTAGAAACCAAAACTTCAGCAAAAGCCACATACAAAAAGCTGAATATTAATTTTGGGGGCTGTGTGGGTCAATTGATAAGACTACATGGAAACCGCAAGACTGTGCAAGCTGAAGTTGTAACTAGATCAGTAGCTAAATTAGCTCATGACTATAATGTTACAACTTATGCAGCTGTATTTTGCACAGCATTCCAGCTAAAAACTCTCATTTGTAAAAGCACATCAACTAAAACCATGCATGTAACTAGGACACCACGCAGATAATTCACAACAAATCCACTTGAGTCACTTGTGATATAATCATTCAGAAACAACTTTTTCTTCCAGCCTAGCTAGGGTTTTTTCAGTCTTTTGCATTCAGAGAGGCAGGGATTTACCCATACATACTTCTCTAAATTTAGAGGTGAAAACCACTTTTGGAGTCTCAAAACAGCCCAATGGAAGGGTTATATCATGTGTTGGTGCAAAAAACCCACTTGAGATTCTTAGAATAGTACCACATGTATGTGTATACTTTATAGGTAGATGGTTACAGGTAAAGGAAGATGGGGAAAAGAGGGGAAGGCTTGGGGAAGCAGTAAATATACAATAGAATTTATAGGGCAAGGGAAGGAAAGGTGATAAGTTAAGTGGAGGAACTGTGTATGAAATGCAAGAGAAATAAGCAGGGAGGGGAAATTGAAGGATTAGTAATCAATTGGAGCCCTTCTTATTATTAAATGGAAGAGAAATAAGCAGGGAGGGGAAAGTGAAGGATTAGTAATAAATTGGAGCCCTTCTTATTTTCCACAGCTGAAATACCTTGATTCTCAAGTCAAACTTGTTCTAGAACCTAGTTTTCAGTTGGGAGATTTTTCTCTTGCTTGGTCCAGTATTTGACTGTATAGGTCCTGTCCCAGAGAAAACCATCTACCTCAAGGAGAAGATGGCCATGAAATTATTTTTCACCCTTGACTTGTGCTAACACACCTTGAGATTGTTGTGACCTAGGATGTCCTAGGTCACATAGTCTTCTTGGCTGTGGCTCATGTCATGCCTAATTTCAGAGGGATTTTGCGCATCTGATTGGAAAGTTCAGTTCACAGGTTGTGCAGCTTCACCATAAATTCTGGGGAACTCAAGACTACCATTGTTTTATGTTACATTATGCGGAGTTTGAATGTGCACCCAAAAATGAGTCCTTGGCTGTGATCCAATCAACCGCTTATTTTGAAACAGAACACAAAGTGGGGATCCTGCTGTAGTTCAACCTGTGGAGTACATTTTTAACCACACAAATTTTCAGATTGTTATTCTCAACATATGAGACATCCAGTCCCCCAATAATTGGAGTGAAATGATTCCATTGAGTTTAAACTGTGTTCTTTTAGCAAAGAAACTATTGTGAGAAAGATAACACTAGTTGGACCAAAAGTCTGTATGTTTTTTGTATGCCTTTATTCACCTGTTGAGCATAATCAGTTATCTCCAGATCCAAAAAAAAACCTAGAAGAGTAGTGTATATCCACCATTGGAAGATAAGGGCTCATTATCAATTTGATGCATAGATTGGTTTCTATCTGATGCAAATATGGTGCCATATGCAACACCAGCACAAAACTTACCATTATATCTCAATCAGGAGTATTTCACACTGAAACTAATGGGCTCAGCCAACCATGGCACAGTCACTACCATATCCCTCAAACTTTGAATGGACCTCAGATTTGAAACATTTCAATTAACATTTGTGTGACACCTAACCAAGGTGAAAATTTGAAACTCATCCTCAAAAATCACTTGAATCAGCAGTTGAAACTATGGACTACCATTCCCAACAGTTTTACTTTTCTACACAATAACCTTTTCCCAGACTAGCTCAAATGCATCTCAAATTTCAGCTTGGTGCTTATCCTTTTCCAATAGCCTTGAAGTTGCGCTTCACACTCCCATCTTAGAAATCTCACCTTTGACTCAAGACATTCCACTTGACAGCTCATCTTTGACTACCATGTGCTTTCAGTTCTATAGTTGGTCATCATGTACTCTTCATTTTACTGATCATCTTTGATCATCTTTGTAATTATCACCTGGAGTGCATACACTGTCATTCTGGCTGAGTGCTAAGTCATCCTAGAGTCCACATATATTCATAATTGAAGTTATCCTTGAACTCCTTTGACTCAAACTTACCTTTAACAAATCTTAAAAGTTATATTTAAGACTCATATCCTCTTCCTCAAGTTTTTTGATCAACTAAATCCACTTTTGTACATTGGGTTGGTTGCATGAAAGAGTGCATAAAAGGCATAAAGATCCAAGATGATATAATTACCTGTTGCTGCCTCCTATTCCCCCTCAAAAATCGAATCCTTGTTTAAAAATGGCCAATGTTTTCTGCCTTGGTCACTTTATCATCCAATTCTCCACCAGATCCATGCCTTATCCCCACAATGTGCCTCAGGTTGCATTCCTTTAATGAGTCAACCACCAAGTTCATGTTCTCAGTACAAAATGGTTTTCTTTGGAGATCTCATTGAGATACACAGCAGGAAAATAGAACAGCTGTTGGGACCTTTTGGAGGCTGCATGACTTGGGTGACTGAGGTGAAATTGATCAAACTGAAAGCATTTTTTTTCACCAACTCTTCATTTCTTTCTCAACTGCCAGGATGTTTCTTCAGTAGGTCAAAGGATGCGGCCACTGTTTCTTTCTGCATTATCTAATGGAGGGGTTGAGCTCATTTTGACTTGGGGCTACAACCCAAGCCTTTTCTTTGACATAACACACCTCACATTGGACAGTATCCAAGAAGGAAAGTCTGATGATGAACAATGGCTTCAGCAATACCTTTTACTGTGCCAAAAAAATTTAAAAGATCATCAACTAAGAGCACTGAGATTTTTAAGGGAAACAAAATTTAACACAGTCAAGGTCTTGAAAGTATGGAACCACTCCAACAAGAACTGGATCAGGGATTTTGTTGAAGAATTCCCAGAACTAATGGAAAATGGAAAAGGCCAAAAGGATAAATACTTGCAGATGACATGGGGCTTGGAAAGACCCTGACAGCATTAATTTAGATTCTAGCAACCAATCTTCCCTTGATTATCAGAGGTCTTCTGTGAGGGATTCATGATTATTTTGGCAGCTAAACTTATCATATGTCCTCTGACTACTCTGTTGAACTGAGAAAAAAAGGTCTGAATGCATCTGTGTCCACAAACAGTCCTTTCTGCATTTTCCCCACATCTGCATCCCCGGTCATAGAACCCCTTCCTCAATCACCCCTGTGTATTCCCCTTTGATATTTGGCCGCCATTGCTGATGATCCTGGGTGCCTCAAGTCCCATGACTCTGCCTGGCTCATCACTGCAGCACCTTCTACATGGGCCCCTGTCCACATAATATCTGAATGCAATAGTAGGGTTCTACCCTTGCTGTGTTTTCTATTCTTCCCCTGTGTGTGTTCAGTCCCACCCTGCACTATATATGGTACAAATTTCCAATTGGGGATTCTGAGCCTGCTGCTGTCCCCAATACATATACAAATCCTATAAGACAAAAGTCTTTGATGATTTGAACTGAGTCAGGACAAAAGCAAACGGGAACGGCGGTGACAGACACAAGGCAAACCTGTGAGGTTGTACCAAACAAGGAGTGAGCAGAAATGATATTTTGAAGATAACTTTGGTTGAATTGCAATATACCTTTGATGATTTAAACTGAGTCAGGACACAAGCAAATGGGCACGGCGGTGACGGACACAAGGCAAACCTGAGAAGAGAGAAAGAGACCAAGTATGAAAGACATGTCAGAGATAAAGTGGAAGATAGAAACGGACCTGTGAGTTTGTGCCGAACAAGGAGTGAGCAGAAATGATATGTTGAAGATAACTTTGGTTAGAGAACCGTACAAGCAGGAGGAAACAAACTAAATAGTGATAGATAGGTTTAGGACTGCTGCGGACAACTAACAAAGTATGTGTATCTCACTATATGCTAATGACTAGACAAATAATATATGCTAATAAATCCCACTTCACTAAGGTAGAGAGGGCAAGGAGCCTGTGATCTGTGATCCAGCCAGCAGGGTATACAGGCTGCTCTGGTTGCATGAGCTTGGTTTTGTGATAGATCCACATGAAAACTGTTTTACAGAGGATGGTGGCTCCAAGAATGGTTTTAGTCTTGTGGCTAATTATCTGACAGCTTTCCAGATCAAACTCCAAATTTTATGTGATTCCAAAAGCAAATGGAATCATAAATTAGATTTTTTGAAATACAACATTTATCCGGTTTTTTACTAATGCTTGGACTATTGGAATATTTTCAGATAGCAAGGTTTGTTAAATTATGTGTGCACATCACAAACTAATACTCGCAGCAAACAATTCAATTCTCACTTGTCCGTCTCAAGAGTCACATCAATTTTAAACCTGGTTACCACCCCTCCACAATCAAAACTCAGAATCAATTGGTAAGCCCATGCTAGTCTTTCTTTATCAACTGAAGAAAGACTAGTAAGCACAAATGAAAACCCCCTCCTATCCATCCATCCATTTTTTTTTTTTAAAAAATGCTTCAACAAAAAATCATAACATTGACTAAAATAAACGCTTTTATATTCAATTTCATATTTACTATCCTGTAGATTATTTGTATCTATCGTATCCTTGATCAATATCTCCCTATAAAGTTACAAACCAAACCTTTGATCTGCATTGCAGAGGTGTGTGCTGGTGGACATTTTGCAAGTCGAGTTCAACAAAGTATTTATCATCAAGTCCATTCACAACTTCAGATGTTTGCTATTGAACGTGATTGTAATCTGTACTCTAAAGTCTATCATAAATTACAAGCTCATGGATTCATTGTAACAATCACGACAAAATCAACCTCATTCCAGGTTGCAGCTAAGCATTGTTCTTCATAAAACAAACTCAAGCATGTCCTAGTACATGGATGACTGAAAAAGATAGACTATCCCGCGGACAAAAACAATTAGCCTATACTAAATGCTGATCAAACGACATTTTGCATGGGGATCAGTTGGACGAAAGAGGTTTTGAAAGTTAAAACTTTGACAAGTGCAAAACATAATACGTTTGGACCAAACGATACAAATTGGAGAATTGCATTTTTGCAGCTGGATACAATCACATGCTTCGGTGACAACTGATACAAAACCGCAACCCACTCAGTCAAACCAGTGGGGATAGTCACGCTTTCATAAATACATTTTTTTTAGAGTTCGCGTTTGGCACTATCAGCAGCCTGGGCGGTGGTCTCATAGATGGCGTCCTTGTAACCGGTAGCGCCTTGCTTGGCGCCCCCCGCCCCAACAGCCTCTTTGAGCCTTTTGATAGTGTCTTCAAGAGCCTGTTCACTCGAAGAAAACGCATTCGTGACTGTCGAAAGGATATTGTGCATTTTACCTTTGGACTCCACGTCTTGACCAACAACAGCAGCCAGTCAATTGGTGATACCGGCATTAAGGGACAAGGTCAATGTAACTCAAAGCAATGACTTACAATTTTCATGCATTAGTTGAAGCAATTCTTCCCGACCGGTGCTCATTGGGACCTCCACCCCATGCAGACGTAACCAACCGCGAATACGATTGTCCGACCAACTCACGAATTCGCTCGGCCTTGAGGCGAAATCGGAGTACCTTTGTGAAAACAAGTCTAAGATCTCGTCTTTCTTAGCCTGATAGTCGGACTTGAGAAATCCATTGTCGATTAACCACTTAACATGTAGGGACGAAAATGTTGCGAATTGTCAGTCACACATCAACGATTACAAGGATTAGCAAGTGCATACCTGTCTCATCTGACTTTCACTCCATCCTCCAACAATGTTATCCTTGACAGAATAATACTTCTCGCTGAGAATCCTTTCTAGTTCATCCCGGCGCATGCTTGCAATATGACTCTTGTCGACAAGCTTGTTTTTCAACAAATAATCCTTTATCTCGGCGTTACTCCAAGCATCCCATATCTTGTCAGTCTCGCCATAAAAGTTTTCTTGAACCACTTTCAACAAATCTTCTCTCGCTTGTACCGGAGTTTTGGTGAGACCATGACTTCCCAACCAAGATCGGAGGGCAGATTCGTTCCAAGTATTGTAAACTTTGTCACGAGCGCTGTAGTAATTGTCGGCAACCAAAGAGAGATAACTACGAAACGGTCCAAAAAGTATCAAACCCAACTCGTGGCCATAACGTTAGTTGATAGTGCTAGGACTCAACTCTTCTTTTTTCTTCTGTGTACCAGGTTTTATAATTCCTTTTTTCTCTAACCAGCTGCGTAACTCATTCGAGTTCCAAGTCTCGTAAGTTGTATCTTTGGCGCCATAGTAGTATTGGGAGATTAGATTGATTAATTCGTCGCGAGTACTGGCATTGTTCGAGACAACTCCATGATCTGCAAGCCACTTGCGAATTCGGGTATCCGACCCTGAAGAGTAGAAAATGGCGTTGGCAGCAGACAGTTGTGATAAGTTATAGGACCAAACTCACAAGTTTCGTACGCATTCTCAGCAGCATCATTGTACGTGTCTTTGATCGCTCGAAGAAGATCGTCCCTGGTGAAACGAGTGCTCGACTTGATGGCGCCCTTCTCAATCAAGTAGTCTCTCAATTGATTGTCGGACCATGAGCTATAGACGTAATCTTTAGCGTTGTCATACTTATCGGATAAATAATCGTAAGCAACACCGGGAGCATCCTTCATTGCCTCGGACGCAGTACTTCCTGCATTGTACGCAGCTGACCCGGCGGCATTGCTGGCGTGCGAGACTTTTTCGTAAGCAGCGTCAGCGGCTGAGTTGCCCGTACGATAAGCGGCGGAGCCGGCAGCCTTTCCAGCCTGAGCGGCCCTATTGTAAGCGGCAGATCCAGCATCGGATGCTGCCTCGCCCACGGAAGCCCCAGCGTCGTATACTTTGGAACCGGCAGCGTGACCGGCTTCGGATGCTTTCTCGTAGGTTGCAGAGCCGGCGTCGGTGGCAGCTTTTTTAGCAGCCGATCCAGCATCGGCAGCAGCGTCACTAGCCGAGGAAGCCATATTTCTCGCCGATTGGGCGCCTGGTAAGTGGAGATATTTAAGCAAAAACTTGAAGGTAACAACGGTTTATTATTTTTACTCACCAGAAGACAAATATCTCTTTGCTGCTCTAACAAGTTCTTCGCGCTTGCTGTTAGGACTCACGACCCCGTGTTCCAACAAGAAGTCCCTCAGTTGGCTGTCGGTCCATAGAGAGAACACCGAGTTTGTTTTGTCTTGCAGGACTTGCTGAGCTGAGCCGGCGGAGTCACTCAAATATTGGGTTGTATCTTGATAGTTTTCTTTGACAATACCGACTAATTGTTCACGTGTCGAGCCGGGAGGACTTGGTAAACCATGTTCGTCCATCCAGGCTAGGTACGTATGTAGAGAAAGGATGATTCAAAGACTTTTGTAAACATTTAGGTTCAACGTAACGATATAATAAAATGACCACAAACCCTTCAGGTCGGAGTCACTCCATGCGTCCACAACACCATGATAGCTGCGCCGAATCGTGTCGATTATGCCGTCACGAGGTTTATCAGCTTGTAGGGGCAAGGAATATTTCTTGGCATATTCTTGCAAGTCGGCATCACTCCTACGAAATCAAGACAAGCCAACATGAGCAAATATTGGAAAAGTAAGTTATAACGAGTGAGAGTTTACCAATGGTCATAGGCCGAATCATAATTGTTTTGGATCAATTCGCGTAAGCCATGACTGTCGAGGTTACCCGGGTTGGGGATGCGGTGATCGGTAAGCCACTTTTCAACCTTAGAATCGCTGGAAATTCAACATTGTTGAGCCGCACATTAGAGTCAGCTCCAATTCCAAATACACCCAATCTGTTTAAATGGTTGATTGAAACGTTTTGCTGACCTCCAGTCACTGTAGGAGGGCTCTGCAGGGGGTGATGAGAACCAGATTAGCTTCTAGATCGAATGGTTAAAGCGATACAGTTGATTAAAAGAACCTTACTCTTATCGAACAGAGCGACTGCTGGCCCTGCTGCTAACAGGAGGATAAGAGCCAAAGCTCCAAAGCACGGAGACATCTCGGACAAAAGATCCAATGAGATTGATTGAGTGAGAATCAGATAGTAAGGTGGTTTGAGCCAGTTCGCTCCTCTTGAATGAAATCAAGACGAAGTAAGGATTAAGTTTTTTTAGAGAATCAGTAGACTGTGCTTGAATCAATAACCCGAGTGAGCTCGGCTTAAGATATTTTTTGTTTTTTTGTTTTACTTTTGGAAACGATGTAAATAAATAAATATGTATTTTTATTTAGAATGGAATCTGGGATTGGTTTAAGACGGGGAGAATGAGCTTGACCAAGGTTGAGAGGCAAGCGAACCTAGCTGGAGGTGGTCGAACGGTAATGGTAATAAGAAGTCTGCCCGATGCGGAAGACCGAGTGCACTACTCTCTAGAAACAGCACATGTCCATAATCGTTGACCAAACCACCGGGAATGTATCGTAGATGACGTCATGGCTCGATCATCAACGGTTAATGGTCAATTTGGCCATCCAACTTTAAGATTTGATCATGGAAGCCCTGATCATCATCCGACCGAACTGCTTACGAGGAACCAGCGGGGTTGAAATGTCGCCAATCATTAACAATTCAGTGGGGGGTTTTTTTTTTCTTGTGGCATCGGTCGGTTGAACTCTGACCGGATAATGATGACTTGTCAAGATGGTCGGATGAGTTTTCGACTCAAATCGCGTCTGGCTCTCCGCTTCCGGGGTTCCGGGTGGCGTCGATTACGTAATAAGTTAGGAAAGGGATGCTGGACATAAATACATACTGCACTACACCACGGCCGGCCAATAAGAAGCAACTTGAAGTCGACTGGCAAGGCGGCTGGCCCATTTATTCAGAGCGGACGTCGTCCCTCGTCGGTTATATCTGTTCATGGTGGGCCATCGACTTTGAGTCCGGCTGGGAAATCAGCTTCCCGCCAGCCTTCACATCAGCCTACAGGCCGACTTCAAGTCTGAAATCGACTTCCAAGCCAATGTGACCACCGGTCCTCAGCTAGGGTCCGGCAGGCAGGTTGATTGCCCAGCGGTCGTCACATCGGCTCTCAGACCGATTTCAAGTTGATTTTGGGACACCAGCCGCTCTGAGATTAGTGTACTAGCCGATCTGACGGCCAGCCCTCAATGGAGGTGCGGCAGGGAAAATGGTTGCTCAGCCGCTTTCACATCAGCTTGGACACCGGTATCAACCTGCATTTATCTCCGAGGGTGTTGGCTCGCGTGTGCTGATTGGGCAACTCTCTTGGGGGACTTAAACTGGCTGCAGGGTGCAGAGGCTCCGATTGGAGCTCAAGTATCTTCCAATCAAAGTACAGAAGGGGCAAAAGATAAAGGATAAAGAGCCTCTGACTTATTACCACTGAGAATTGGTCAGTTTAAGTAGACTACTACAAGGAGTTTAACATGTGGTTGAGCTGAAACAAACAAACAAGAATATGCTAATAACTAATTAACATAGGGAACAGCATTCTAAAATAAAAATGTAATTGGAGGGCATTGTAATGTAACAATGGAATAAAACATTACAACTAGTATAGATGTGCATCAACAGAATGTTGATGGAAGATAAGGTGATAAAACATCACACTGTGTGATGGATAAGATATGATAAAAGTGAGGTGGGATTTGATAAGAGGAGAAAAGAGAATGAGAGTGGGACAGAAGACTTGAATTCTGACATTCTGCAGTTATAAAAGTGGATGGAGTTTTTGAAATCTGGAGTGAATGCACCTGGGTTCTTCTTGACCTATGCAGGTGGTGCTGAATCTTGAGCAACTGGGCTAGCAACAAATCCTGGGACACTCTGCTGGAGACTGATGAGCATCAACACTACTGCTATCTGCCAGCCGTGCTCATTGGGGAGCTACAAAGGTCCATGAGTTTGATTTACAAACAATGAGATAAAAATTACTTACTTGAAAAAAAGTTTGTGCCATTTGAAGTAGATCATCAGATGGTTGCATGTTTGGAGGCAAGAACTGGAGGCTGCTGCAAATTTCCAAGACAGGCTGAGGTGGTTGTGGCTGGAGTGAATTATCAGACAGGTTTGAGCTTTGGCTGATCCTTCAACTGAGGACATCTCAATTAGATGCATCACCTCTAGCTCTAGTACTTTTGTGGCTGGTTAAGGACATTGTTTGCTGTTTTTGATGTTGCACCAGGCCAAATTGGCTGCCTTGGCTATTGCCAGAGTTTGAGGGGATACAGGAAAGGTCTGGAGATGTTTTATGGTGAGTACTGAGTTGGGAGAGCTGATTTGGTCCTGCAGCCAACTCAAAACCTTGTTCATAAATGGGGGAGAATTTTACATAAGCCTGAGTGTAGAGAATATTTAACTTAGTTACTTACATGCAAGATTGGTTTGGGAAGTGGTGATAGTTCCAAGACTAGGCTGGAGCCAAGTAGGGGTGCTGTTCCAATTGTGTGCACCACAGATCTCATGATTGTTTCTTTGTACTGGAGTATCTGAGATTTGAAGGGGGTTATTGGGTTGCCTCTAATTCAAATAGGTTGGTTGGTTGGGGAGGGGCCTGGATCAATGAATGATAAACAGGTTTTCAGGCAATTGGTCTTGGGGCAAAGCCTCCTGCCATCCATCAACGTGGCACAAATGATACCACAGGGGTGGATTCTCATTGGTGATGCAGGCTATCCCAAAAACACAAACATCTCACAGACTTATCCATCCAAATTAAATCCTAAAAACACAATATTCAACTAAATCCAATCCTCAACCTGCATCATGATTGAACAAACTTTTGGTCAATTAAAAAACCGCGTCCACATCCTCTTTACTCCCCAGTTGGCAAGGCCAATTTGAGCACGTAAAAACTGCTTTGTTTGTATGATACTGCACAATCTTCTCAACCAATGGTGCACTATACCTCCAAGAGTGGTACCAACACACCATTGAGGAGGCTCAGTACAGCCAGATGATACCTTGGGAGCATGTCAGTGTCTGTCCACATCAGGACCTACAAGGTGAGCACATGACCTCAATGTGGACTTGCAGGGACATGCTCAAGGACTCTCTGTGCCAAGTGTAATGCAAGAATTCTTCAACATTGCTTGTTTTTTCAAGTTACTGGCTCCTCATTCTCACTTTCATGATTGATTACCTTCACCCCCCCCCCCCCCCCCAAATTATCTCTTGTGCCTCTTGAATAGTAGGTAGGTGTTTTTGTGGGCTAAGTGGAGAACTGTTTGAATATAAATTGATACTCATTGGTGTCAAAATTTGGATCAAATGAGATTATTGGACGGCCTAGAGGCCTCACTCATAGATTATGATGTTCAAGTTGCCCTATATCTTGCTGAAAAATGTTTGAACAATTGGTCAGTCAGCTATTTATAATGAAAAGCTATGTTCAGAAATAGAACCAACAGAGGATCATTGGCATCTGACGGAACCATTGCAGATTGAGTCAAACAGTGTGAAAGCTTCTCATCCTGTTGTCCATACCTTGCTATCCATCCCTATATGGAATTATTTCACAAAACCTTTGGCACCCAAAACATACAACTGAAAATTGACAAATCTATCATTGAAAATATAAATAGTCAATCAAATTTGTAGTTTCACCCTCTTCATGGGATTTATTTTGTTTTCATTTACTTGCAACTTTCAGAACAATTCAAAACCTTTTCATACCTTTATAAATCAGGATGAACTTTATTTTCCCTGTACCCTGCACCCTGTCAGTCTCAGATACCAAAAATCTGACCTTGCCAATTCTTTACAACAACGAACAAACACAATGATGGTGGAGGCACACCTGGATCAAGTTGTTGAAGAGTTGATGATGAGTTGATATTGTAAAATACTAGTGAAGATGAATGGAGATTGAAACAACGATGATACCAACCTTAAGACAGCAGGGGGTTTGTGAGTAACACAACGACGAACAAACACAATGATGGTGGAGGCACACCTGAAGGTCGACAGATAACATGATTAGAGACAAGATTAGAGACTATGAGAGAAATGTATGTGAGGCATACCTGGATCGAGTTGTTGAAGAGTTGATGAAGAGTTGATATTGTAAAATACTAGTGAAGATGAATAGAGATTACAACAAAGTGAAAATGAAGTTGATCTAAATACATCTACATTAGGTTTAACAATATCTTATAATCAATCTTAACCTAAGCACTACAGGTCCACAGTTTCCTGTGCCTCAATAAAAATATTAGAAAGAAGTTCATGCCGGATGATTTAAGCAGTTATCTATGTCTGATTAATTCCAAGTGGACCTCATATCCAAGCAAGAAGCACGATTGGGACATGTGAAGTTGATTTTATGGCACCAAGCAAGGTAGATTGAGGAGGGCTATCAGGTTTCTGGGAGGTGGAAATGATTCACCTAAAACATCTACATCAAGCCACTCACACCCTCACCTTCAACACTGCCGCTTCCCCAAGTCCCCCCTTTTGTGATTTAAAGGCCAATATTTCAAGAGATCAGGGAAAAGGGGCTTTGTTTTTTTCATCTTTCCAGTTCCAAAATGTCTTCATGCTGAAACTTTATATAAATAGATTAAATTGGCTGGGCAGAACAGAGACATTGCAAAAGATTATGAAGTTACATGAAGTAAATGTCAATGAAAAAGGCTTCCAGAGTTAAATATGGACCTAGTTGAATTAATGATTAATTGAATCGAGATTTCGTTGTCTCAAAGGGTGCTATCAAAAGACCGAATAAAAAATTTGCAAAAAATGACCACCTTTTCTATCATGCATTTGAACCAAAGTCAAACTTCTAGGAAGATTTGACCTTCCTTATTTCTGGTGCTCACTTGCTTCTAGATATTTAGTGCGAGTCCTCTTCGACATGCCACAACGGTCGATTTATGCTTCTTCCGCAACTTGGCCACCTCTAATTAACAGAAAATGAGTTGTACGAATATGACGACGGCTTACTATCAATCCCTCGGTCCCAAAATGTAGATAGACACAAGCAAAAAAAATACCTGGAATCCGCGTATCGCAAACGGGCAGATCAAATGTACAGCCGATTGTACTATCAGGTTTTAAACCCCTGTTTTTTTAAGCAGTAAGCAGAGTAGTTAGATTCAAATACTCCAAATTTTGATATGTGAGGCACGTATACGTACTCTGGGCTCGGTCTTCCTGCGATTTTCAGATTGTGCTCCTGACAGGACCATGCTGACTGGGCTAGAAATTCCACTGTGTAGCCGTATTTTTCGTTGATGAGATGGGCGTTGACGATTCTGTTTACTGATTTATCCTTGGATGCTCGAATTAAATTCATCATCCTGCGTTTGGAGCTGGCCTTAGTGTACCGCCATCATATCTCTCCCAGAGGAATGAATAGCACTCACAAGCCTTCCGGACTGCAAAAGGATAACTTATCGTGTCCTTTCCATGCTCCATTTGGGCCTTTGCCTTTGCACTTGTCCTAATGAATCGATCGAGAAGCATTAGTGAATAATTGTCATCACTATGGCACTTGAAGAAAATCAACAAAGCATGCTCAAGTTACTTACACTACCGATGGTCACGAACATATTCTGTAGATTTATTCAGAATATTAGTTTGATGACTTGGGACGAGGTGGCAGAGAACGAAAGCAAACTTACCATCGATTTCAAGACTTGAGCAAGCGCGCTCAGTCTCATCGTCTCTCTTAGTTTATCTTGGAGCTGTGACATATTGGGATTCGGCACTAGGAACTTCCCTCCTTTGACTATCCCCCACACTCCCTCATCTGAAGAGATTGGAGCGGTAACACCAATCTGCGAAGTGACCGCGATTACAGATTTGAGATGATCACAAAAGCTTGTCAAATAAGTGTTGATTACGTTCCACTGAATTGGGAAAACAGAATCCATCAACGTTCAACTTGCCCCCTGATGGTGTCTTTAGCACTTACTGTTGCAAAATGGTCCGATGGTATATCTTGGGGAGCCGAACGCTTAACCAATTGCAGTTCCTCGTTGGGTCCGTGCGCGGCTACTGCATTGCTTTTGATTCTGTTAAATGCCTCTTCATCGCCTGATAGAACGCTGACAACCAATTCTGACCAAATACATTTCTTTGTCAAATAGTACAGCGCTTTGTTCATTTTCTTTAGATCGGGAGTCCCGGCGTTCGAGAAAGCGCCGAAATTTTCCCCCATACCCTGAAGCTTGCTCGCGAGTGTCTTCTGACTCTCATTTACTTCGGCCAGAGTGAGTTGATTGTCCGACGGGAGCGACCTTTTGGCGAGAGATCTTGGCTCCAATTTGATTGTTGACTGAAACGCTGTATCAACACCTATTTCTTCTTCTAAAAGCTCAGCTTCTGTCGCCACTCCCCAAGCTGGAAAAAAAACTGGTGCGAAAAGGCCAGCAGAAAACGCCAAGACTACAGAACCAGTCACCATTGTAAGTAGTATGGCTAGTCTTGTGGCTTGCTTCTCATGCAAGTCCGGGGAGATAAGGCTGGGGATTGTTTGACCAGGACAGAGAATTAGTGAGTAAGTGGTTCAGTAGTACTCTTCAAGGGAACTGGAAAAGGTATTCACAAGTCTGTTATCATCGATGAGGAGATTTCTATGGTGTAGATTGTGTTGAGACCCCCAAGAATTCCAGTCAGTATTGGTTCTTAATGGAACGGTAGGTGATACAAGGGAGTGTTACCTTTAATCTGAGCAACAGTTTCTGTGGTGGCGTCATACAAAGAGTTCACATAGAGGTTCCATTCTTGTAGAGAGTAAAGCATAAACCAGAGTGGACCTTGAAAAGGTAAACATTGCTAAAACGAAACAAGGTCATTATATGACGGAACCGCCTGTGGAGCCCATCAATTGAAGTGCCACTTACTTGCCCTGCCAAACAATTTTCACCCAAACCACAGACAAAGTTTGTGATGTGATTACCAAAGGTAAAATCGTCCAATGGCGTTTCTTTACCTCCTGGAAAATCAGAGAGGAACTGGTCGACTCCTAATTGGTTCCAGCTTTCAATAGTAGTTGGATAAATTTGACATTTTGTGTTGTTGATATTTAGTGATGGACCGGGTAGAATTGCTTGTGGAACGGGGATTGAGGCGAAAGTGAGTCTCAGGGAGCTGAGAGATAGCCAGCCGAATAGGGACTGGTGTCGATTCATCTTGTGGGGAGGCGATTTTCAGTGTCGCAGAGGTAGATGGACTCCCCTCTGGCATATGTTCATGAGCGCGAAAGTACGTATCTGGGGCCTCTCAAGAGTGAAACCATAAAATGATAAATACATCTAACTTTACAGGCTGATCCGAGGCCGAGTAGACTCCAGACTTATTGGTTTGTTCCATCCCTGGTAACGCAACAAATACTGAATGTGTGACGCTACCTCGAGGCCACTTCTTCGGGTCTTGGCTCTTTTAAATATCAAAGACGCTTCGCCAGACCGCGTCAGACCCAAGGAAGGATTGTTGCATACAAGGAAGGATTTTTGCATAGTGGGGTTGCCCACTAGGGAGTGCAATACTTAGGATAGCCCTCGCTGTAAAGATGTAAATAAATATGTATATACTTGAAGCTGCAGAAAAGAATCAGTGCTCATTATGCAGCTGGCGGGGAAACATGTCGGGCGCAGAACCACATCTGTGGCCAGTTGGTAGTCCCTAATTTTGCAGCAAGAAAAAGCAATCTAATTAAATAATATGTTCAGCGACCTTCTTCCACTACACCACGGCCACACGTAATGAGGATGAGGGTTAATTATACCCAACGACGACAACGGCAAACTTGCAGAGAGGTTTAATTCTAACCTTACAAATGAGGATGAGGGTCAATTATACCCAACAACAACGACGACAAACTTCAAGAGAGGTGTATCTGTTATTTTGATAGAAGTGGAGTTGACATGACAGTGGCAACAACAAATACTTTGAATCAATAAAAAAATTTCCTGTTCTTTATCTAATGGTTTTGGTCGATTAAAGAAAAGAGGGAGCGAGAGAGAGAAATAATCAAAAAGAAAATTACTAACTCTAACCTGACAAATGAGAATGAGGGGTACTTATACCCAACAACAACAACAACAAAATTGAAGAGAGGTTTTATCTAGAAAGAGAAGAGAAATTATGATGAGGGTAAAAGAAATAGATAGAATCAATAAGGTGAAGATGAGATGTGTATAACATAATAAGATGTACCTGTTATTTGACAGATGTGGAGTTGAAAAAATAGTGGCAGGGCATTGATAAATGCACGCCAATGGGCGCACGCCCACGCCCATCGCACGCCAATAAAAAAAAAGGCGTGTTGCCCGCACACCTTTTTTTTATCGGCGTGCGGGCTGCACGCCCATCCTTGGGCGTGGGCACGCCTGCCGGGGAGGACTGCAAGCCCCTCGACCGGGAGGGATCCCTCCCGGGTGAGGAGGCTGTATACCCTCCTCGACCGGAGGGATTCCCTCCCGGTCGAGGAGGGTATACAGCCTCCTCGACTGGTACAACCTCCTCGACCGGAGGGATTCCCTCCCGGTCAAGGAGGTTGTACAACCTCCTCGGCCGGAGGGATTCCCTCCCAGGTTGTACAACCTCCTCGACCGGAGGTATTCCCTTCAGTCAAGGAGGTTGTACAACCTCCTCGACCGGGAGGGAATCCCTCCGGCCGAGGAGGTTGTACAACCTCCTCGACTGGAGGGATCCCTCCGGTCGAGGAGGCTGTATACCCTCCTCGACCGGGAGGGAATCCCTCCGGTCGAGGAGGCTGTATACCCTCCTCAACCGGGAGGGAATCCCTCCGGTCGAGGAGGCTGTATACCCTCCTCAACCGGGAGGGAATCCCTCCGGTCAAGGAGGGTATACAGCCTCCTCGACTGGGAGGGATCCCTCCCGGTCAAGGAGGCTGTATTCCTCAACCGGAGCTGATGTCATGCGTACATTCTTGTGTACGCATGAAATCAGCATGTATATAGGCAGGGGCGTGCCCCTACCTATATACATAGGAAGGGCGTGCGAACTGCACGCCCTTTCTATGTATATAGGCAGGGGCAGGCCCCTGCCTATACACATAGAAAGGGCGTGCGGTTTGCACACCCTTTTCTGAACGGGCAGGGCGTGCGACCGCACACCTGAAGTGTTGCACACCAATGGGCGTGCAGCCCGCACGCCAATAAAAAAAAGGCGTGCGATGGGCGTGGGCGTGCGCCCATCGGCGTGCGCCCATTGGCGTGCGTTTATCAACGCCCATAGTGGCAATGTCACAGAATTTGAATCAATAAAACTAGCAAGAGAGAGAAAAAAGAGAGAAGAAATAAGATTATATTTGATGATATTTATTATTGATGAGATTGAATTACTGTTCTTTTTCTTTATTTAATGGTTTTGATTGATTAAAGAAAAGGAAAATAGTTCAAGGCTTGAAAATTTTTGCTATAGCCACAGGTTGCACTGATGTACGCTTTAATTTTTGATTTGAATATTCATCTTTGGAAAACTGGGGCTATTGATCATGCTGGAACATTTATTCCAATATTAATCCCTCCAAATACTTAGTTCATTTCATATATAAATCTCAGTGTGCAATAACAGCAGGCTAAAAAGAGTGAACACTTGGAAAGTATGGCATAGAATTTAGTCAAAAATTGATGAGTTTTGTCTAAAAAAGAATAAAATACCATTGGTGATAATTTCATTGTTTGTGTTGGAGAAATAAACCATGTTTAGCTGATTTTCAGCTAATTACAACCATGGGGTTGAAAGGGATTGGGTACCAGAAAAATTTGATTGCCCAATAGTTTGATTGGCTGCTCTTTTTCCTCTTTTTTCTCTCTTTTTTCTTTTTGAATCGAGGGCGAGGGGACGGGGGAAGTTTTCCTCTTTTCCTCTTTTTCCTCTTTTTCCTCTTTTTCCTCTTTTTCCTCTTTTTTTTTTCCTCTTTTTCCTCTTTTTTCTTTTCCTCTTTTTCCTCTTTTTCCTCTTTTTCCTCTTTTTCCTCTTTTTCCTCTTTTTCCTCTTTTCCTCTTTTTCCTCTTTTTCCTCTTTTTCCTCTTTTTCCTCTTTTTCCTCTTTTTCCTCTTTTTCCTCTTTTTCCTCTTTTTCCTCTTTTTCCTCTTTTTCCTCTTTTTTCCTCTTTTTCCTTTTTTCCTCTTTTTCCTCTTTTTCCTCTTTTTCCTCTTTTTCCTCTTTTTCCTCTTTTTCCTCTTTTTCCTCTTTTTCCTCTTTTTCCTCTTTTTCCTCTTTTTCCTCTTTTTCCTCTTTTTCCTCTTTTTCCTCTTTTTCCTCTTTTTCCTCTTTTTCCTCTTTTTCCTCTTTTTCCTCTTTTTCCTCTTTTTCCTCTTTTTCCTCTTTTTCCTCTTTTTCCTCTTTTTCCTCTTTTTCCTCTTTTTCCTCTTTTTCCTCTTTTTCCTCTTTTCCCTCTGTTTCCTCCACCTCTTCTGCCTCTTTAGGAACTATTAGATGCACTCAACTCTTGTTGCCAAATGTTGTGGCCCTGAAGTATGGCTTTTTCCATTTCTTGATCATTTACAGGCTCAATATGAATATCTGAAATACATTTGTGGAATACTGGACTATGATGTGAGGCACCATTGACAAGGTAACTATTGTAATGGGAGTGGACTATGAGGGAAGAAATGGATTCTCCTTCTTATTGAGCTCTTTATGGAACTAATGATTGGACATTTTTTCCCTTTCCATCTACACAATTATGTTTCACATTGAGGCCTGTGAAAATTTTCTAATTTAGAAAGAATTCAAAAATCTGAGCAACACCAAATTATACAGGAATCACCTTACTTCTTACCTCTATTGTGAGCCTGGGTCTCTTATGTGACTGCAGGACACAAGGAAATGGCATTATAAAGCCAGATAATTAAGAGTATTATGTAACTCTGGACTCTACTTTTAGAACAAAAGGAGTAAGTTTTCTAAGGACAACCTCCAACCTAAATATAGGTCTGAAAAGATGCTATTTGAGGGTAAGAGGGTTTGTTTAACCAATAAAGGAGGACAGATTTTCTTCCTTTGTTTAAGGGTAATGGTTCAGGAGCATTACATGCAAAATTTCAACAGGTGTATCTTTGCAACCATCAAATCCTGTGTGAAGAATGACATGAATCCTGTGATCTGAAGAATGAGATATATGAATCAGTGACACATAATCTATAAAACTTACCCAGAAGCCTCAGGACGGGATTGAACAGCTTTTCATGCTGGTGCTCTGAAATTGCTAGTATCTTTCCAACCTCATGTTGCATTTTCCTATCTTTCAGCATATCTACAAAATACTTTGTGATGGAATCTTGGACACCCCAAGCCCTGGATTCTTTTGCATAATCATCCTTGGTGCAATTGAATTCCGTATCCCACAGTTGATGGGAGCGGGAGATGGTCTCATTCCAATCTCTGTAATCCACAACATCCTAAATATAGTCCAATACATACTGTCAGACTGCAAGCAATTGCCTCATTATAATAAGGAGTATTATGAACTAGCCCTTTTTCCTCAAGAATCCATGGCCAAGAATTGATAAACATAATCTTCTCCTGCTTTATCTATCCGCTTTTCAGCTCCCAAATGGCATATAAGTCAGGGATTTAATGACGCCCCAGGCATGGGAGTATTGGTTATCTCTGAATGCATGGGTGAGTCACCAAGGAAACAAATAATAATTGAATGTACCAGGATATCATCTTGCAATCCATAGTCAAATGCAAAGAAACCATTGGCTGTAATATCACTAAATTGGGAGAATATCTATCATCAGTAGTCCTCACAAATGATTGATAACACGTTTGTCATAGGGTGATCCTCACTTGATTTCATCCACTATTTGGTCAGCCAATTCCAAAGTCCCTGCGGTATTTGATGTAGATAGGAAATTACAGTTGTACTGTTGGTTTGAGTGCTTGGGTGGGAGACCTGCAAGGGTATAATAGTAGCTGATGTGCTTATTCCATTTCTTGGACTGGTTACCAGAGGTGTAATCACAGTATAAAGTAATTGGTACATGTCTCATTAACTTATTCTGTGCCTTTATCCACCATGAATTTGGAAATTTGATTGGGTATAACTTCCCTTTTTTAGTTTCTGAATAGATTTCAGACAGACATGAGTCAACATGTCAGTGGTTCAAGTGAATAAGGGAAAATATAGCACACCCCATATAGTGTTCTGACAAGCAGATTGCACTGATCTTCCACCCCACAAGCATATTTCACTGTAAAACAAAACAAAATCTTCACAATCCACGCTAAATAACAATGGAGATTTGTATGGAAGAATGTGTGGGATTGTAATCCTGAAATTGGCATCACTAGGGGTTCCTTGAAATTCTGGTTTGATACATTTGGCAAACATCTTGCCCCTGTGTTCATAAATGAAAATGGGTATGACCAAGGAGCCATTGGCTAGCTAACAGGGCTCATATATATAGTAATGTTTGTTTTGAATCACCACCATTTGTGCACGGTATTCATGTGGAAGGCATTCAAGCCACTTTGTACTCTGAGACAATGGGCCTTGATAAACGCACGCCAATTTTTTTTGGCGTGTAGGGTCTACACGCCAAAAAAAATTGGTTATGTGAGACCCGCACGCCACAAATGACGTGTGGTTCCCACACGCCATTTTTTTTTGGCGTGTGGGCCCCGCACGTCAATTTTTTTTGGCGTGCGGGTCCCACACGCCAATTGTTTGGCGTGTGGGGGGACAATGACATAATAGAATTGGAGGGCCAATTCTATTATGTCAGCGAGCCCAGCCGGGAGGACTTCCTCCTGGCCGACAAGGTTATACAACCTTGTCGGCCTGGAGGACTTCCTCCTGGCTGACAAGGTTGTATAACCTCGTCGGCCAGGAGGACTTCCTCCCGGAAGACGAGGTTATACAACCTCGTTGGCCAGGAGGACTTCCTCCCGGCTGACGAGGTTATACAACCTTGTTGGCCAGGAGGACTTCCTCCCGGCTGGCGAGGTTGTATAGCCTTGTCAGCTGGGAGGAAGTCCTCCTGGCCGACAAGGTTGTATAACCTCGTCGGCCAGGAGGACTTCCTCCCGGCTGACAAGGCTATACAACCTCGTCAGCCGGGAGGAAGTCCTCCCGGCTGGGCTCGCTGACATAATAGAATTGGCCCTCCAATTCTATTATTTCAGCGTCCCCCCACACGCCAAACCATTGGCGTGTGGGACCCGCACGCCAAACCATTGGCGTGTGGGACCCGCACGCCAAAAAAAATTGGCGTGCGGGGCCCACACGCCAAAAAAAAATGGCGTGTGGGACCCACACGCCATTTGTTTGGCGTGCGCTCCCACACGCCAATTCTTTTGGCGTGTAGACCCTACACGCCAAAAAAAATGGTGTGTAGGCCCCGCACGCCAAAAACAATTGGCGTGCGCCTTTGGCGTTCGTTTATCAACACCCAAGACAATTTATAAACATCAATTCCATTGGACTCCACAGGGTAACATTCCAGGTGAGGATTCACATATGGGTTTGCCATATCCTGTGGAAGGTTGTAAATGTTTATTTACCAACAAATGATGTAAACAACCAATCAAATCAGTTGTATCCAATCCAAAAATAATCTGTTTTATCACTTACTAGGAGTATTTTTTTTTTTGAGACTGAGGGAGTAGCATTTATTATTGAAGACACTATCTCTTCTCATTGGCTCCATCTTGAGCATTGCCCTCAATCTGGCCTTTGCCCGCCAGACAGAGGTCCAATGGAGAAGTTCTCTGCCCAAAAACCCCAGGAGGGTGCGGACTTTGTGATATTGCATGCGTGAAATGAGGTTATGCATGAAACCTATCATGAGGACCGCAACCAATTGCTGGCTCCCCCAATTCCAAAGAAACCCCTGTCAGTCTTCCTCCCACACTCTCACTTGACTTGTCCGTCACTCACCCCAATCCCATTGAAAGGAAACAATCCGCCTTTGTCAAGACTTTCTTGATCTGACCCTGGATCACCCTCATCTTCCATTTCTTTATCCAACAGGTTAATTGGCCAGAATATATTGATGACGCCCTGGATTACCATATGGCCCCCATTGCTGCCACTATCTCTGCCAAAGTAAGACAAAGTTCTCTGTTCTCTGTTGTGATATATCCTGACATCTTGTGCTGTGTTATTGTCTAGCTGCATATTGACCTTGTTACGACATTCAATTGGAGACAGTTGGTCACCAACCAAACTTTCACTGTCAATCTCACGGTTGGCATCTTCAATATATGTTTGCCCGTTCCCTGGCCGCAAATTTACCGGCAAGTTTGACAGGTGGGATTCCAATTTCAAATGTCCCTCTGTTGACAGCATTGCTCAACCGCCGCAAAATCTACATACCCATTTCGCACAAATATCTGAAGACACCACAGATTCATAAACTACTCAATGTCAAAGGTGAGTTATTGATCTAGCCATTGTAGTATGCCGCTTATGAGATGTGAAACTAACACTTACCCCTGGGGTTAACCTTAGAATCCTGGTTCCTTTTGTTTATTATTTCAAATCAAGTCTATACCTCATAAACCAATATAACCGGAGAAGTGAGGGACAAGGACAAATACAAACCAAAATAAGCTGAGCACTCAAGATTCAGCTCTATTTAACTTATCCCGTTCCACTGACACCCTTCGTCCCCCCACCTGCAAGCACCCCAAGTGTTTGACATTTTAGATCATTCCCCATCTATTTCATTTGCTTCTCTGTTGCATATACTGAACATGTGACGTGCTCCATAAGGCTTACCATCTCCCATGAAACACTCCTCCCAACCCCATGACATCAGTAGAGTCAATGCCAAATTTGCATCCCCAGCTCAATCATCTCCAGCCAAGAGACCACATTGCTCAAGCTCTCAGGAAATCATCCAGACCCCTTGAGTGCAACACACTAACCCCGGCCAAGCCCTCACACTCCATCAGGCAAGTATATGGATTAGCAAATACAACACCAAATATATGAGACTGAATCACCTGGCCATTACAGCGCCTAATCAAGCCATCATCAATCCAAAAAAAGCCCCACCTGTTGTCACTCCCATTCAAGCACTAATCATCACCCCCAGTCGAGGCATCCTGAGCAGTGCCAGTTGCAGCGGGGACATTCCAGGTAAGATTGTGTCCCAATATCACACATTTCTTATCAACATTGTTAATTTTATGTTTCTTTTCCAGCTTGCAGGAGCCACCCCAGAGCAACTGTGAAGCCAGGCAACGACATAATATAACCACTGCCAGCATAATTGCCTAGGATGAAGTCATCCCAGTTAAACTGGGATGCAATCAACCAATTTAAAATTGGTTGAAATCAACTGATGAAATATAAATCCAAGGGACCCCCCTTGGTTTTATATTTCATTGGTTGAGGTCAACCTAATTTAAATTGGTTGTTTGCATCCTAGTTTAACTAGGATGAACTCAACCTGGGCAATTATGCTGGCAGTGAACCTTGTGAGAGGTAGCACATGTCAGAAGACAACGATGAAGATATGGCCAGTGACCATCAAAGCTCCGAGATAGAAGCCTACAGCGTCTATGGTAGTATGGACGGGTTCATTCAACCCCCCTGTCCTCGGGGATATGTTTGACCCCCCCGCCCTTGGGGATATGTCCCATACGCACCTGATTCCATTATTTCCGCAGAAGACAGGAAACCAACGCCGGTGAAGCCACCGGCACCTCGGCCCCCCATAATCTGGTCTCAAGACAGCTCCAGAACTGCCCCAGGTTCTAGCAGAGGTACGCACCACTCTGTGAGAACTCCTTTTGGGAAAGTGGTAGTTCTGTGAGGGGGAAATAGCAGTCATAGTATTTCAGGTATGTATGAATCTATTTCAACTGTTAAGGGTGGTTCGAAAGACCTGCCCCTCTATTTACTACAAGAGTTAACACAACAATTTTATTTATTGTTGTGGCTGATAACTTTCTTTTTGTTTTCTTTAAGAGAACTATTTATGTAGTAATCTCTTATCAGACAAAGATCTAATTTCAACTTACAAATAATCAGCAATGAGCTTGATGAAGGGATCAGGGACGTAGATAGTGGATGGATTGTTACAGAAAGTTCTGGTAAATGGAATACAAGGTTTTTTTTTTTTTTGGAATTGATGAGGAAGAAGTATTGATATGTTTATGATTTATTTATTTATTTTTAGATGTAGTCTGAGGAAATGAGTAAAAAGATGTTTTTGGTTTAATGTGAAATATTCAAAGTGTTGTACCCTCTTCCTTAACCTTTAGTTAAAAGAGCACAATTTTCCTTTTGTTTCTTTTGTGTATTTTAAACTGATATGAAAGATTTTGTTGTGGGTCACCTGATTAAGATCACACTATTTATATTGGATGAGTAATTTTATTTAGTTTTCTAGCTAGATGGTGGGGCGTGGGATCCAACTGGGATGATTTTCTTTCTGGGAGGGAACAACCTCCCCTTTATATAGTAAAATGTGAGGGATTTTTGCTGGTGGGATGTCTGATTGAGGTATTTACGCTGGTGGGGTCTCTTCTTCTACGCTGCCTTCATGCATGGAGTGCATAAAGTGAGCTATTTCTGCTGGTGGTGTTTCTTGTTCTACACTGCCTTGATGCATGGAGTGCATAAAGTGAGCTATTTCTGCTGGTGAGGTTATGTACTTAGGCTGTGCCACAGATCATGTGCTGTGTCTTGTGACCAAACACTAAACTATATACTACTTCTACATATATACTATGTACTTATTATTCACTATAATTCTTTTTAACTGGATATCTTTTGATTTAGCTGTGCACACCTTAACATAAATGGGTGACTTATAGATTAAATTGACCCTAGATTTCAATTATGCACTTATATTGCTACTATTTTAGCTTCTGGAAGATAATGAAAGAATATAATCCTGCATGATACTTGAAACAGGGTTTGGAATACCACAACGCTTCAGACCACCTGGTTGAAGCGCTGCTCGCCTCAGCTCAGCTTTCAACTGTTGACTTGGCGCTGGAGCACCAGTTGTTTGAGGTAAGACATTCTCTATTTTCATGTGAGGACCTCTTCTCACTAAATCCCCCAGGCACCGCACAAAACCCAATGGAAGTTTTCTGTCATCATGTGGATGCGGCAGCATCCCACCCATCCCCATACTGCAAATCCGCAGCCAACCATTACCAAATCCCCAGGGACTCATGTGTACAGCTCAATAGTGAGAGTAAGAACATTCCCTAATCAGCAAAATCATTGCGGCGCTTGCTGATGAAGATAGGACTTTCATCGACTCAGTCCACAGTTTGCCAACGGCTCCACAATATACTAATGCAAAGCGCGTTGGAGTCTTACAGCCGGGCTCAGTTGTTGCATGGGCAGAGAATTACAAACTCGCCCCCACTCATCAAGGTAAGTAAATGGGATACTTAATCCCTCACCTGCTCCCCACAACTAATATGTTTACATATTAGAAAATTTGTCCTGGAGCAACCGGCCTCTTTCAGGAGGTTTCAGCCACCAAGATATTACATATAAAATGTAACACTTGAAACTGCAAGCTGAAATAATTAATAATATTTAAATTATATTATCATTTATTTTATTTTATTTTATTACTTGACTTCCTGATTATAACAGGAATTATACTCAACTGTTTCAACAATTGGTATAAAAGTCTAACAGTTAAGAACAAGCTTATGAATATCTGACTGATACATAATGCTCTGTGTTCAAGCCACACTCATGACCACATGTAGAAAATAGTAATAAAAATAGTTTAAATTTCAAATTATATGCATTTTTTATCAAAAATAACAAGAAATACAATTAAAGAAAATCCTTGGCAAATCAATTTTCAAACACACAATAAATGGATAAAGAACCATTTATTGGTATAGCTTTTTCCATGAAAATCCTGGAAAATCCCAGCATAACCCATATAATATATACTATAAGATTACACATGTATTTAAATAAATAATCTATGTAGTATGTATTACATACATAAGTACATGTGATATTAAATCAATGATCACTCAGGGCATGCGCTTTTTCAAGCTCTGGTCCCTAGATAATTTATTCACAAGTACCTCTGAGTGAAATAATTATTTATTGTTGAAATAACTATTTCCCACTAAGAATAATTAATGTGAAATCATTATGGGGTAATTCCAACTAGAAATGACACCATATTTCACATCTGATCACGAACAGGGTGATCACTTTCCCCTGGTGATCTTACTCTGATCACTGCTTTCAATAAGCATGTGAAAAGAATCAATATTTATTATTTAAGAGGAGGTTTTCTTCACTAAATTGAAGATAACCTCCCCCATCAATTTTAACCCCTACTTAGATAACTCATTATAAGCTATCAAGGCGCTCACCTTCTCCTTTAAGTAAGGAGGACTGGCCTTTTTCCCTTATATACTATCTTATTAGTTGAAATTCCTCAAAACCCCCCCCCCAATAAATTAATACTTATTAATTCTATTGGAAGAACCATGTCACATTCTGGTTAACCCTTCTGTGGAACATTATTTCTACCAGAATTTTGGTAGCAGGCTTAGAACCTGGTTTTATTTGTTACTTAAGTGTGATTACACTCTAGTAAATATTCTATAAAGCTTATAATTCTTAATTACACTTTTAAAAGTGTAATATTCTCTTTTATTCCTTTCTGTAAACGCCACAATAAGTGAACTAGAGTACAGCAAGTTGACAGGAGGCAACACCTCCCCCCGGGCCTACCACAGAATCATGAGTTGATGGCAAGCTTAGTGACCTTTTTGAGGGCCATGGTCAAGCATGAAAGGACTCACATGCAAAATTTTGTAAGTGGACCCTTCCATTAATCAAAACTTCCTATACTGAAAGTCCTCCTGCCCCCCCCCTAATTAGCTACTCACCAATGTGTGCCAGGAGGTGTGTTTGCGTGAGCTTGGTACGGTTCCAAAACTGTTTGATTTGATTGTGTTGTTGGACAGAGCCTTCCAGCCCCAGAGTGCCATGCGATCCAACAAGGAGATGCAAGCTAATCTCACTATGGGGGTAAGAGTCCGGGTAGCAATTCTCCACCTCGTTACCATCCACCATCTTGTCCACCAAGCGCCTTGTGATGCTCGTTCCCAATGGGATCTCATTGACAACCACTTGGACACCATGAGGCAGTGGACCAACCCTGAGGTGGCCGCGTAATTATTCCATCAAAGTCCTCATGTTTCCTCAACGGCCAGCTGACCATTTTTGATCCTGACATTACAGGTACGCGGCCCTCACATTGAGACGGGATTGCCAGTTATTCCCTGGGAACATCATGTTTGCAGATGTTCCCAACAAACTGATCCATTTGCCCACTGCCATAGAGGAAGAGATCAAATTACAAGCAATGGCCGCAGAATTTGGGGCCAAACCCTTAAAGGAAGAGGTTGGCGCTTTTCTCTCAAGAGAAGTAGCCCTTGCCGGGTAGGACCAAGCTTGCACATTGTTTTTTTGTCATTTTTTTTTCCCATGTAATTCCCCCATCCAATGACAAAATCATAAAAAATACAACATGAAAAAAAGAAACAAATAACAAAAAATCAGAAAAAAAAGCAGAAAAAAAAATCAAAAAAAAAATCAAAAAAAGAAAATCAAAAAAAAAATCAAAAAAAAAATCAAAAAAAAAATCAAAAAAAAAATCAAAAAAAAAATCAAAAAATAAATCAAAAATAAAATCAAAAAATAAATAAAAAATAAAAAAATAAAATCAAAAAAAAAAATCAGACAAAAAAATCAAAAAAAAAAAAAATCCTGTAAATAGATACATAAAATAAATGAAAAACAACAAAAAAAGGCCTGGTGGCCCCCGCATATTCCCTCAGAGATCCGTGAGCCGGCCAAGTAAGGTGACCCCACAGTGCGCCAAGCTCCTGCTAATGGGTGCAAGGGGTCAATTGACCCTGACCGTTGGTTGGATGGGGTTGGCTTTGACATCGAACTGCCGGTTGGGTCAATTGAACCTTGATTTTGCCGGCTTTTTGCACAGATTCACGTCAGCAGGCCTGTTGAAAGTTGGACGGTCATTTTGCCGGCTGACCTGAGGTCCATTTTTTGACAGGCAAAGCTGGCTGGGTGGTCCGGCAAATTGACAACCAAACCATCAGCGGTTTTGCCGGCACCCCGCAACTGCTGTGTAGATGCATATAAAAAAAATTAAATATTCACAAGGTTGCCCGGTTACTCCATCTACAACCGGAACAGCTTTAACTTCCAAGAATACTCTTTTTCTACATAACAACTCGAGGATGCAAGATATTACAAAGAATACTCTTTTTCTTCATAACAACTTGAGGATGCAAGATATTACACAACACAGACGCGACATGTATTTTGTAAATATAAATAGTTAACTTCAGTTTGTATTTTCATCCTCTTCATGGGACTAATTTTATTTTCCTTTACTTACAATCTTCAGAAAATTGAAACCTTTTCATATCTTATAAAATAAGGATAAAATCTATCCTCCCTGCACCCTGCACCCTGTTATTCTTAGATAAAGAAAATCTGACCCTACCAATTCTTACAAGACTGTCCCCACCCCTATATGTTGTTGGGATGTTCTTTGCAAAGATGTAAGCAAATTGATTCTTGGTATCCCAGGTCAAGTGGAATCTGTTTGCAAGATAACACCTGGTTTGTTACACCTTGCACATAAGTGTGAGGGCTACCAATACAGGAATACAATATCCGGACCTTATAGGGTTTGCAGGTTTAATGGCTGTAAAATTGAAGTTTATAATTGCTTGTCTAAACACAATAGAAGGGTAAGGAAAACTATGTAACAGATATTGCCACAAGGAAAACATTTGCCCCTCTAGGTACAACTTATTTTATAAAAATTCAAGAAACAATGAAAATTTCCAGAAGCCAAATAAGGGATTCTGGTAAGAGTTTTCTCAAATAGTCTTAGAAGAAGGTAGAATATTTGTTCTAAATACATGGTTATACACTTAAATGTAGAAAATCTACAACTTAATATTTTCAGTTTGTTACAGGAAGCCAACTGTAATGTGACACACAATGTTCTGGTCAACCTGACCCTCCTTGAACCTGCTAAACCTTTCCACTGGCTGATCACGGGGAGCTGATGTGGATTGAACCCCAGTACGTCAAACATAAAAGAATTTGAATTACTAAGAGCAATGTCTCTAGTTAGATTTATTTACAAATGTAGAATAATGAAAGAGAGAGAATGGTGAAAATTAGTATTAACCTAAGAGCAGATATTGTCCAGCTCCTGAGGTTGATCCTAGATGTCCTGTAGGCTTTCAGTGTTGTTTATTTGACTCATGAGATTGGTTGTAATGTTACTGGCTGCACATGTTTGCCGTTCATTAGTTGTCCATTAGACATCAATGAGGCTCTGCAGAGTAATTAATCACATCTGTTATTTGGGTGTGAGATTCTATATCTGAGGCTGGAACCTTTGTGGCACAATGTTTTGACAATGAGGGTTTCACTGCGGAGTATCATAGGAATATTGTCAGTTCACCAACTCTTGTAACTCTTGTTATATGTGAAGAGCTAGTGTAACTTACCTGCAGGGTTTTTTGCTTTGCTTGTCCTGTTTTTGCTCTTTGTCCAATGTAGACATGGCTGAAACTAGGAACAAGAATTTGTGGGTCAGCACTCACTTGTCCCCTCATTATGCATATGCATGAAACTTGTGGGAGCGGTCAGAGACTGTGCTCACTCATTGACAGTGGGTTGGCCCCCTTTTGTCTCTTGCTCAATCCTGAACCTTGACAAAACAGGTGTGTTACTCACAAACCCCCTGCTGTCTTAAGGTGTGCCTCCACCAACATCGTGTTTGTTTGTCATTGTGTTACTCACAAACCCCCTGCTGTCTTAAGGTTGTGATCCCCCGGTTACTCGTATATTAATTTTCTGTAGCAAAACATACCATAGCTATACCACCTATCAGAATTATAGCCTCTTCCTCCGCTCACATTTCTCTAACCATCTTCAACTTCTTCCCTAGCTACTTAACCCCCTTCACATATTATCTTTTCCATTACAGTGTGTGATGTATTCTCCCATTATCTTCAATCAATGAGTTTTTGATGCCTTTCCATTGCATGTGTGTGTAATGTCTCTTCCATTACTAGTTATAAATCCTGTTGCATTGTTAAGTTAAATTTCCCTGTCTATTCCATTGTTAAGTTACAATGCCCTGTGTATTCCATTTTTAAGTTACAATTCTCTCACACATCCATATGTTAGTTAATTATAAGCATATCTCTATACTTAATTTTTAGCTAAACCACTTGTTGACCATTCTTTTACTAGACTACTTAAACTGATTTTTTTTTCAGAAGAAATTAAATCATCAAGTTTTAGCCTTTTTGAAAACAGAGAAAAAAAGGGGAACAGCCCCCTTTCTTGCATCTGACACTCTTGAGCTGAAGTTCTCTCACCATGGACTTATAATCCCAGTCTGTTGTTCTTCTGTCATGTGTGACCACTTCTTCTTTCAAATATTTTCTACCCAAGGGATCAAGCTCATCCCTCACAAACCAACTTCAGCACCGGATCAGTTAATTTAAGATGACAAGAAATTCTCATTTTGGGTAGATTGGGCCCTTTTTCCCAACAAGCACTTTTTGAAAAAATTCAAAACCTGAAGAAAGGAAAATAAAGTCCCTGAAATATGTCCCCCTGAATCTTTTTTGGGGTCTTTGCTAGGCCTCTCTGTGATTTTTTTTTTTCATAAAGCTTCCCTTCTATTCAGTTTTCACGTGGTTATCTTTAGAGTGCTTCTTAATCTTAGTATAAGAACACCCTTCAAAAGGTTCTTTGAATTTTTGGCATAAATTCTTCAATTTCTTTGCAGTTATTGAAAGATTTTATGAGAAGAATTCAGTAGAGTCTTCCAGTAATGGAGAAGAGGAGGGGAAATAAAGTCTGGTTTTAGAATCCAAGAGGTAAGCTTTGCACTACAGAATAAAACCCCAAGCTTCAGCAGTGGTGATTTTTACCAACCTATAATCTAAGTGAACTGCTGCTAAAAGTATAATGCTATACCATGGGATAAAGCCTTAATTCTCTTTGAAATTCTTTCCATTTCACCAGGATCAAGATCAATTATCTTTGGGTGTCACTTTCAGGATGTATAAGAGCAGATTCTGAATATTTGGCTGGCCAAAACCCCTAAAAGGGCTAGTTTCAATTCAAAGTGCTACATAGTACAGGTATGAAAAAAACTTTCCTGCAAGTAGGATGGATCATAATTATCACTCCGCCTGTGGCGCAGGAGAACATAACCAGCCTCAAAAATCTTCCTACCCCATGGTTTAGCTCCAATTGTATACATATCTCCATCAAAGGAGATTGTTCAAGATTGCCATGTTACTAGGTTCAGGAGTTTTTATCAAAGACTGAATTTACAAAGATAGCTGTCATAAAAACTATTGCTTGAATTTGTGCTAGTGTTGAGTTTCTGCCTTCCTTCTTTCACTGCCAGCATAATTGCCTAGGATGAAGTCATCCCAGTTAAACTGGGATGCACTCAACCAATTTAAACTTGGTTGAAATCAACTGATGAAATATAAATCCAAGGGACCCCCCTTGGTTTTATATTTCATTGGTTGAGGTCAACCTAATTTAAATTGGTTGTTTGCATCCTAGTTTAACTGGGATGAACTCAACCTAGGCAATTATGCTGGCAGTGTTTGTTCATGTCTTGCTCCATGTGCGCATCCCGCTTCTCAGTGTTCAGTGGGCTACAGCCAGTGAATAGAATGCGTAGCTACAAATACAATTGCTTAGGGTTCATTGTCAGTGTGTTTAAAATACTCAAACTAGTTGGCTAGCATACAGCAGACTCAACAAGATTCTTGGCTTTGCTACTAAATCAAGATCAAGACCCGAGGCTCAAGATCTTGCTCTATCCGCTTCTCAAGTCCTTCAATGTAAATTCTCACCGCTCAATCTCTGTCAATTACCATATCTGATCAATAATCAACTTCTCTCACTCCTCAATATTGATCTAAGACTCTACTCAAGATATCAAATCAAGGCATTCCTTTTACAACACGTCTGCTCAATGTTCTGTTGGTTCTCTATTCTCTTCTTTATTCCTATGTATATTTGGTTGTTGATAAAATCAATGATCTCTTTTCTATTATTATTCTCTCAGTCTTCTTCTCTTTCCTTGCTTCCTCACTTCACCTTAAAAGTCCTCGTACACTCACACTTCTTTCCATCTTATTAGTGGTGTGCCTTTTCTCCTTTCTTGTCAATTTCTTCTTCTTTGTTTCATTCTTCTTGTTGAATATTGTGATCCACAGTGTTCCAAATATCAGCACATTGGATAATGACTTGGTAGCCTAGTTTTTAAAGGCATCACTTCTAGTATAGTGTCTTAGCTTTAAGGTTGCTTGTTCAAATCCTTCCCAAGTCAATCATTTTCTGCTAAATGTCTGAAAAATGCTTTGTTAAGTCTAACACTTCTATTTATGACTCACCTGATCTTATTGTTTACTTTCGTAGTTCTGGTTCTGGGTTTTAGCAATTAAATCTGAAATCAAATAGCTAGCAATAGAAGTAAGTAGCTGAGTGAATTATGGTCCTGGGAAAAATTCAATCTCCAGCTAGGCTGAGGCCAGAAATTATATAGAGGTTTTTTAGTAGATAGATGGTGGAGAGCTAGCTGGAACTGGAATATGTTAATTTTTTATCCAATTTCTATTATTTTCCTGATCTTATTTTTGGTGTTGTTGACTTCCAAACCATAGTGTTAGAGTCCTGCAAAACTATCTTTACTTATTCTGCGCTATTGTGTGGGTAGAAAGAAAATTCTAAAAAAACACTCAAAAGTTCTGTAAGAAAGCGTAGAAGCTGGTGCATAAAAAGCTAGAAGATTTTTTCTCAAAGCACTAAAGCTCACTAAAATGTATAATTGCTACTTATAGCGTAGATTGCCCATCATTTTTACTTTTATCAGACAGATTTTTGTTTTCTAGTGACATTTCCCTTGGTCTCTGGAGGATGTATGTGAGTGTTTTTGATCCCCTGGATTTAACATTTTTTTGTGGAAAGAGCTTACTTGTATTTTTTCTGTGAATTTTTATTACTCCAAAGTATAGGTGTATTGATAAATTCATGCCCAAGCCAGGGGCACTCCCATAACAAAAAGGGCATGCGGTTTCACACCCTTTTTTGAATGGGGTGTGCAACGGCACACCCTTTTTTGGGTGTCAGCACACCTGTAGGGGGCTTGATAAACGCACATCCATACCCCAACCTTTTTTGGCGTGTTTTTATGCCCCCGCCAGCCCTTTTTGGCGGGTTTGGCGGGCACACCACTGGCCCTTAGCGTGTTTGGCAGGCACACCAAGGTTTGGCCAATCCTTGACGTCCCTGTGAAACATGCCAATCAGGATTGGCATGCTCAACGGCGGCCCACCTGCACGCCAAAATGTATGCAGGTGGGCCCGCTCTCCCATAGGCTATACCCATAGCCCATGGGATATCCATTGGTGTGCCGGCACAGAGATGTCCAACTTGGACATCTCTGGCGTCAAGGTTATACAACCTCATGGCCGGGGAGGAACTCCTCCCCGGCCATGAGGTTGTATAACCTCATTGCGGGGAGGAGTTCCTCCCCAACAATGAGGTTATCCAGCCTCATTTCCAGGGAGGAGTTCCTCCCCAACAATGAGGTTACACAACCTCATGGCCAGGGAGGAGTTCCTCCGCGGCCATGAGGTTGTATAGCCTCATTAGATGTCCAAGTTGGACAACCCTGACCTCATCCATTGGTGTGCCCGCTGGCATGCCAATGGATACACACAGCACATACACTTATGTGTATGTGTATCCATTGGCGTGCCGGCGGGCGAACCAATGGATATCCCATAAGCCTATGGGAGAGCGGAAAGGCTGTATAACCTCCTTGATGGGAGGGATTTCCTCTGGTTGAGGAGGTTATATAGCCTCCTCAACTGGAGGGATTCCCTCTGGTCAAAGAGGTTATACAACCTCCTTGACTGGAGGAATTCCCTCTGGTCAAAGAGGTTATACAAGGATTTCCTCCCGTCAAGGAGGTTATACAACCTCTTTCACCGGAGGAAATCCCTCCAGTCAAGACGGTTTGTCAACCAGAGTGATTTCCTCCAGTCAAGGCCTGCAGCTGCAGGGTGATGGCGTAGTCCCCACAATTGGGGACTATGACTTCACCCACCTGTAGATAGGCGTGCAGTTTGGTGCCCATCTACAGGCGTGCTGACACCCAAAAAAGGGTGTGCAAACCGTACACCCTTTTTTTTTATTGGTGTACAGTTATCAACCCCAAAGGATAGGCCTGAAGCATAATACTTGATATTATACTGCACAAAATGATAGGCCTCTACCATAGTAGGTAATATTTCAACCTTTGGGTGGTTTTTCTAATTCCAAGAGGGAAATTTTCACAAAAACCTACAATTGGGTTTTCAAGATTAATTTGAAATATTGAACCATCATGAATTATTTTTGATTCTAAATTTGAGTATGATAAATCTGTTAAACTTGACACAATGCAGACTGCATCCAGAACGCAGTATCAAGACCACAACAAAAGATGCTGAGATATAAGCATCTAATCCAAAGTTTTATTTTGGCTATGGTACAAGCCCTTGGTAATCATGTGTTTTTGTTTCAGATCTATTTGTAAATTAGTGACTCTTCCTTACTCTAAAATTCCTTCAAACCCGGGAAAGTGGCATTTGGGGGAAGGCAGTTGGTGGCATAGCCTCTTTCACAAACATAGCTCTGTCAAGAGATAACCAATTGTGTCATGAATGATCAGTCCTCAACTTAGATTATATTTTGGATTTTTCCCAAGTTTCTTGAATGCCTTTTGACAAAGAAAGATTTGGATTTTTCCATACTCAACTTGTAACCCCGGCTCCTTCATGATTCGCTGATAGTTGGAATTTTAAGTTTTAATCAATTTTTTCAGGAAGTTAGTTAAGATATCAGTGGCTAGCTTAAGAAAAGATTTATTCCTCGCTAGATAGAGGGTTTATATTTGTATTGTTGAATGAGATTTTCTGACTGACCAAGTGTGCATATTGATTGAACAGTTTGTGCAATCTAGCCGGACCAATAAGAAAATTCATCCCGACTGTTAGGACGTATTGCCATCTGGAAAACAAATGGAGCCATAGTCCGGCTACATTTTTTGGAATGAATCAAAAATTTCTCCGGAGTTATGATGAAGCTTGAATTAGAATGACGTGATGCATCTTCAACCAACTTACCAAGGTGTCTGCAGCTTGACCCTGAGAAGTGTGAACCGCAAAAACAGTGTTATTCAATTGTCTCTTTTATGAAGATTTACTCATAGAATTTCGGAAAACTGTTCACGATCAAAACTGTCTATTTCATTGCTGATCGGATTACTAGAAGGAATGATCGCTTCGATTATCTTCAAGGTCGCTAGGTCCTCCGCAATACCTCTATTGAGTGTAAGAATGAGCTTGAAGTGACTCCTGTGAGTTGTATCAATAGAAAAATCTCACAGATGTCCGACAACATGGCCTTTTCCGCACAAATTCTCAGATTGGACGCTTAACATGGTTGCACCCTTGAGGTAAGATGTTTTCTGGTAAAATCATGAATATGATTATCAGCGATGTAATCATCAATAGTTAGCTTTGGTTGGATAGATTTATATCCTTTGTCACTCCATAATTGAGAGCAGAGAGCAGCAATGAAAATGAAGAAAAAGTAAATCATTTCATTCATTCAAACGTACCCCCCCGCTGCCTTCCCATTGAAGCACCTGGTCATAGATTGAGAAAATTGATATTGTTTTTACGTGAGCGTTTGCACCACTGTTCTGGTCTACTTCTGAATTCTGCGCCCTGGTGTACTTGGAGTTCTATGGGTATCAAAAGTAGAGCTTCAAAACTGGTAAGTCAGGGGCCCTTGCAAAAAGAATTAATGAAATGACTCAACGGGTTCGAGTTGCAAGGGACTAGGCATACAGCCTCCCCATAGTCTTTCCAGAATGCACATTGGAATAGCTTCAAATGTTCCTCTAAAAGTTCCGCCAATTGCGAAGAAGTTCAAAACTAAAGGTTGTAGGGATGGCCAAAAGGCTATACGAAAAAAACGAATAAAGAGTCACAACATCTTATTCTTAAAAACTAGAGTTAGAATCATGATTTACTTACTCAAAGCCCACTGCAGCTGTTGTTTATTGAATGTCCGAACGAATGAATTTCCAGTTTAATGCAGCTTTTTTCCAGTCTATTGCAACTTTTTTGATAGGTGATTTATATCAAAGCGACTTACACTCGAACCAGCCCCTTGGCTATGTCCAATCACATTGATTTTGTTCCCTGATGCGGGTGATAACGATGAAAAATATTTGATGCCAAATGCGACGTATTCGGCTGATTGTTGGAGATCACCTAAACCTTTCCAGGGTAGGTTAACCCAGCAAATGTCATATCCGGGCCCCGAATTGGCCAGTAGCTCGTTGAAAGGCGACTACAAAAATATTATGTTGAGACTTTGAAACTGGTACTATGTTCACTCAGTCACATTTCTTACCCCACTCCATGTGTTTGTGCCCGTAGTAGCTTGATTTTTCAGAACGTATTGTTGCTACAGCTCAGCAATCATGCCCTAAAACTGATGAAAGTATTGGCTTACAAGCCCCATGTACTAGAAATACGATTCCTGGTTGAAAATTTGAGTAAGCTCGGGGCGATATGATCCGCACTTGAGATGAAATATGGTTGAGCTTACCACCTGTCCTATTTGAGATTCCTGAACGAATCCATCAAGGAAGGAAAATCAGAACCATGAACAAGACTAAAACTTATTTCAACTAACTAACCTCTAGGGCAAACCATGGCGTCTTTGTAAACTTGCTCGGAACTTTTCTGAAAACCAACAGCCCCATCACCACAAGGTCAAAATTTTTTGAAGTTTAGGCTTGAAAGACACTCACAAAGGGTGCATCTTGGATTGAATGAATTTCCTTGAAAAAAAATGATAATAAAGCCGACAATTTCAAGACTGAGAGCATAGTGTTGAAGCCCCATGTTCTGGTCATTATTCCGGGTGAAAATGAATGAGGGAGCTTTGTTTGGAAGATACGGAATGAGGCAGGAATTCAGAGTAGAATTTATCATTCTCTCAGTTTTGAATTACTAGTATTTTCTCAGCGTAGAAAGATCAAATCGGAATTTATGAAACAACTTAGTATGCTGGTAAATCAGGAGATCACGCCTTCTCTTAGCATCGCAATCCCCTCAGGTGAATAAAATTAGTGGCAGAAGCCCATTAAAATCGGATCTACGATTGGAATGGAAAAATAAGCCGAGGATGATGAGGGGCTCACTTTTTGTTATTAAACAAACCTTGTTAAAGGGGTACATGTTTCTCTTCTCAATCACATTAAAAGGCCTAAAAATGAGTTACTGCGTCAACACAAATACTTCAGGCTTAACTTCAGATGGGTATTCTAGCATTAAACATCGTAATCTTCCAGAATCTTAAGAATCTTATCTTGAATATCAGGAACCAATCATAGGTACAATTCGAGCAGGAAACTTTGTGTTGGATTTTCGATCTATCTCAGTGGAAGGATTATAGGTATCCTTGAAGGGGTTTCGTGCTCGCCTCAAGTAGGGCAGGACGTCGCCTCTCACAGGTTGATCAGTATTTGTAAAATCAGCCTACAGGAGGATGTTTTCAAAATATACTCATGGCCATGCTTGAAAAGATTTCGGTGCTTCTCATCTCGCTTGGCAGCTAACAAATACATGCGATGAGAATTTCGCCTTGAATAAAACTGGACCAGGACCACTCCAGTTAGTGTGACATGACACAAGCCTTTTCAAGATCTGCCGATAGCAATATTCATGGAGGTATGATATCGGCCGATAGCTTAGTTCAAAATTCTTGGAGCCAGCTACAAATTTTGCAAGATATTTCCGGATTTGTCCGGGTGAAAACCTCGAAGCTTAGATCATGTGTGTTTGCTAGTTAGTGATGACAATCGGTCTCAGTTGAACAATCAACACTACAACGGACTGCATCCAACACTGCCTAGTTAAAGCAATTTTAGTTTCCGAAGTTCAAAACTACCAGTACAATTGGCTGGGTTGAGGCTATCCCAGGTGAACTGGGATGCACTCAGCCGATTGGAAATAGGTTTATTCAAGTGAACAATCCAAGGGAATTTCAGCTGGCAAGTAAAACCTAGTCATCTCCGGACTAGGCGATATTCTCTTTTACTACTATCTGCATTCTTCTTCAGTTTCAACCTATTTGGATTGATGAATCCAAGCTTCACATTCCCTTCCTGCATTGTCTTATCAATATGCTCCACATATCACTACCAGAATAACTTCCTAGGCTGAAGGCATCCCAGTTAAACTAGGGTGAACCCAATCAAATTTTAAGTTGATTGATCTCAAAAAAGGAAATGTGAAACCAAGGGGCTCCCTGTGGTCTGTATTTCATCAGTTGAGATCAATCAATTTTAAGTTGGTTGGGTGCATCCTAGTTTAACTGGGATGACTTCAACCTAGGCAGTTATACTGGTGGTGTGTGCTTGCATCCAGTAAAACTTAGAAATCTTTTGATATTGTTTTCTCTTGAATCATCACCTTCTTCTCACCTTTTTCTTTTTCCTTTTATCACTCATTGACACCTTCTTTCTTAATTGTCTATAAGTGTTTTTACTACTATTGGTATTTTAGTTGAAGCTGCAATAAAGTGATTTACCTCAAATTCTTTCATATTCATGTTTCTTTATTATTCATTAACACCATCACTGGGCTGCTATGCTTCCTTTTTTTCCAAAAAAGGGTAATTATTGAAGTTGCCTTTTCTTGGTGCAGTGATGGTGTAGTGTTAGCAGAATGTTAGTGTATTTTTGCTACTTGACACTACACTACAGAGCAGCAAAATAGAAAAACCCCGCTCATATTTGCTGTAGCATAGCTTAGCAGCATGATTTTGGTGTTAGTAAAATTCAGTCATGCTGCATGTATAGGTAGTTGAGTTGTGTAATGCATAATCATATTCATTATGATTAATGGAGCCAACATGTAATCAGTCCGCAAGTCTTAGAAGAGGTCTTTCCCTCAACAAAACATCATTGTTGTTTGCTATCTGTTCAATTATCCCTTAATCAACTTTCAATCAAATCTGGCAATCTGTTCAAATCAAATCCAATTAACCGCTTGTCTAGAAGACTTGAAATTCAGGAGGAGCTAGAATGACAAGTGGAGGTACACTCAATCAGATATCTCTTTTATCTTTCTTTATACTTTCATCTCTCTCATTTTTTTTACCTCTCTTATCTTGCGGTATATTGACTCTCAGCCTTAGATCCATTAAAACTGGCCAAAAGACTTCTTAGTGAAGATAAATTATCAGTATCTTCCAAAACAGTAGAGATTCAATACTTGGAAGTTCATTTTCTGAATTCTCATTCAGAATGAACCTTAGTATCTCTAATAATATTCTTTCCTAGCCCTCTCCTTCTTTTTTTCACCTTATTGCATTCCTAGTTCTCAAGGAAGCGTGAAATCCTGCCCACCCACAAATATCTTCTTCATTCTTCCAAGTTTGGAAGAAATAAATTATATTAACCGGTTCAGGGAGAAACCAACCCCTCTAGGGGAGAGTTTTTCCTCCAGATTAAAAAATTTGGACACCCAGAACCCAGGACTTTCAGGATTTACTCAGCCCTTAGGATTCAGAGGCTCCTCACTCAGAACAACTTTCCCACTACCCAGTGTCATTGTTATTCTGCTGCAAGTTACCTCTTCTCTAAAAGAAACTCTCCTTTCTCATCTCCTCTATTCTAGTTATCACCTGAGTCTTTGACCCTGTATTTTCCCATCTTCCATCCCTTTGCCTGCCATTTCCTCTTGAAATATTCAAAAAAATCATAAAATATCTTTTTGTGTTTTCTGTGGCTTTCCCAAATAACAATCACATCAGTTTCTCTTTAAACAACCCTAGTCCTTGACTTAAAAATAGAGCTGGTTTAAGTATTATTCTCCATCAGTCCCTCTTGATAGTTATGTTGAGGCGGAAAATTGCAAAACACTGCTACCTTTACAGCCATCTTATCTACTCAGACAGTAAGAATTTCATACAAAATAAAAATAAAAAAAACCTTCTTTACATTCTTAATTTTATTATCCCTTCAAATTTCTTTCTTCAAGGGTCTTGTTTACAGCACTCCCTGGAATTGGAGAAACAACTCCCAAAACTCCCCGGCATCTATTCAACAACCTGAGGACTGCTTTTTAGGGTTCTCAATGGGATTTGTTTGTCTAAAACAACTTTCAAAATTGGGAGTTTGTTTTCCAGGATTTTTATTTTTTTTTAAATATTTTTTTCACCTGCACCGGAGTTGTTGCTCCAATTTAGGACTCCAACATGGGTATTGTTTTTCTAAAAGAGCCTTTGTAGTTTGATACATGTGGCAGGAAAAAAAAGCCCCACTCCCATCTGTAGAATGCTACACCCAAAAATATAAGACAGATTGGAAAAACTTCCCCAAAGGGAAACTATATTTTGTATGAATAAGATTATTTATAGTATTTAAAAATAAGTAATTGGTTTTATGAGAAAATATAAATGTAAATATAATTTTATGTATATAAATATAAATCCAAAGTATGTGAGAAATTTGAAATAGTATTCAAATCATGTGAATGTACATAAATCGGGTAAAATTAAATTTAAAAAAATGAAATGTTGGTGTGGAAATTGTTGGATTTTCAATCAAAGGTAGAGAAGCAGCCAAAAATAATTGTGAGCCGGGGTAACAAAATGATTTGAAAATTCTGTGAGATATCTGATTGTGAGCAAAAAATAAATTCAAATTGTTTAACTTCTTCTGGACCAATCATCCACCATAATAATCAATTCAAGGAAGGTATTGGGAGGGAGAAAATTTCTGGGGGTGTACAATTATTTCAGCCAGCACATATTTCACCGTTTATACTTGCCAAGGTGTGAGACAAACACCTAAGCCCTGTCTGAAATAGAAACTTGGAAACTTTCTGCCAGCCTAATGCCTTGGTATGTTGGCCAATTGCTTATTAGGGGAAATCCAGTCGAGTTGGACTTTTACTTGATACAGGAGTTTGTTAATGGTTTGGAATCCGTGTTCACTGTGTTGGTTTTCCTTCCTGGTACCAAAATCCTTAGTGATGTTTTCATTTATTTCTGATTGTTCCCACTTTGCTCCCCTTCAACTCAAGTCTCAACTTCTCTTTACTGCTCCCCAGTTAATGTGGATGTGGGAAAAAGATGCTTCCCCTGAGGCTTCACAATGGAAATCCCGGTATTCTACTTGTTGTATACATAAATATAAGTTTCATTTTCACTGCAGCGCTTGAAAAGAGAAAAAAGAAATAAGTAGGACCCCTTGTTTGTGTCATAATTGAGCATCACAAATAATGTATTGGGCGTGAAATGTAAAACCTTTTCTCGCAAAATTGAGAATGTCATGACTGAGATTTCACCTTTTTTACAATATTTGAGACACCAATCATAAATCTGACACGCAGGGCCCAAACATATCTCATCAGATTGTTTCAGTGACAAATTGTGAAGTGTGGTGAAGCTGCGCTGCGAGGTCATCCCCCTTGCTGAGACCAAGGTATAAAGTGTACAAATCTGACAAACAGACTTGCGTCTCAGTTAGCTCGTGCACGCCACGGTATCGGTTCCAAACTCGACGAGGAGAGAGTAACCGGGACCGGGACGGCAGAGATAAACTACATATGTACAAGCGTTGCGCCGCAGTGATCGCTACAGTTAAATAAATAAAATATGGTTGTAAAAATAGACTATTTGATAACTATGACTATGTTTGTACTATCCTATAACTCTAACACGAGGAACTGCGGGGTCCCTCCGCTCCGGAGTGTTACTGCCAGCTCCCATGCTTCTGACCTATGATACCTCAGTTCCCCTTCCACGATTCGGAAATTCCTCTCATCTTTGAACAAGTTGTTATAATGCTTTGTGCAAGATTTCTGTGGAAATCGACCAGCTCAGCATGGATCCTCCTGTGGGCGGCCCAACCGTTTCTGCGTAAATCTAGTGGCATGTATGTAGTGCACGAGCCTTTACCGCACGGGCCTTTACCGCACGAGCCTTTACCACCCGAGACTACACCACACAAGGCTTTAACTCAAGATGTCTCAACAGCTGCTGGTGATAAAAAACAAATGTCCCATTCGAGTGCACCAACAGATGTGGCTTTATTGGCATCAAAATTTTGGCCAAGCGGTAGAGCTGGTCCGCTTTGTACACAATATCGCCCTGTCTCCACAGTGGATCATCGCTTCCAGCTTACCTCTGATCCAGACATACCAATATGGAATAGTATGCTACTTCATCCATCCGATCTTTTTATACCTTCTATATCGTTGGAACCCAAGGAAAACGATCATGAAAATCAAATTCCTAGGCTCATGGTCGAACAAGCAATAGATAAAGAAGTGAGTCGCATAGATAACTAGAGGGAGGCTCGCGTTTGAAATTCAACATGTGTCAAAGACCATTTGAAGGCATTATCAACGACGTCCAATGATTTCTACTGATTGAGTGGTTGTGAAACTACTAGGAAAGTCTCCTGCTTTCCAAAATTTTGTTGCTATGTGCCTTAAAATTGGCACTGGAGTTTTTTAACTTTCAATGTTGAACCCCCCTCCCCCCGATGTATAAGTTTCCTAAGGGAAGCCTGGCGTAGCTGATATATAGGTCTATATGTATGTGTAATTAGATCACCAACAACAGAAAGAGTGAATTTCTTCTTCCAAACACGTCGCCGCATTTTAATGGTGATCAGACCCTTCATAAAGTTCCAGTAAATCCAGCAATAGAACACACGGCCAATTTGGATTTTTCCAAATCAACCACCATTTCACAGGATGCTCAAGCTGAAACTACCTTAGATAAAAAAAGGAAATCTGTCAGAGAAGAAAACAACTTTTTTGAAAAGCCCTCTCACAAGGCTCAAGCCAAGATTAACACTCCCAAAGCAACTGAGGCCAAACCAAGTACTCTTTCAAATGTATGTAGCCACATTGTCTAACAATTTTCTTTCCTTTCATCAATCAAAAAAGATCAAAAAATGATATCTTCATAATTTTGTTCTCAACAGGAAATGCATTTAGGAGCAGGAAAAGGAAGGGGAGAAATAACTCCAATGGGCCAGCCTTCAATATTTCAAGACATACTTTTCACTGTGAGTTTTCTATGTAATATGGAAGCATTTGAATACAGTATGTATTATCTCTTGGAGGACTAACATGTATCAGCATGTTGTATTCCTTTTGTGATTTGGTTGGAAAAAATAGGGCAGTATAAGGAATGGAAAAGAAGAATCCACCAAAGGAAAAGAGATTCATGGTCATGATGAATGTGGTACAAATAGTTTTAAATTTGTTTCTTCATCTTTGCCTAAGGTGAAAGAAAACCTGGAGTCTGACTGCAAACTTGAAAGAACTCAACACCAATTTCAAGAGAGGGCTTCTGGTGATCAAAGCATGAAACATTTACAAATTTTTGAAAATGTACAAAAGGAGAAGGTTTTAATTGTGGATCACATTCTGAAGTCCAAGGCATCTGAAATACATTCTCAACAGGTGGGCTCCCAATCTCCATCAAGTTCTAAACAATCAGAGGATAAAATTGAATTTATTGGCCAAGAATTAGGAAATTCTGTCACAGAAAACTCTGTCACTGATGAAAAACTAAAAAATGAACTACCAGGCCCTAGAGACACACACAATGCTGGGCAAGGAAAATTTTTTGAAGAAGATGGCATCAAATCTATGTCTGGAAAAATTGATACTGAAGAGAAAACTTCAATACTAGAAGAATCTTCATCAGGCAGAATTTTTAAAAAAGGCAAAAAATCAGTCACAAAAAGAATGAAGCAAACACATATCAAGGGAAAGACCTTAATACCAAAAGATGGAACCAGTAAGGAGGAAAAGCTAAACAGAAAGGAGAAATGGAAGAATATGAGTGAAGAGGAATTACTGGAGAAGCTGAAAAATAGACACTCAAATATTAATCAATCTCCTTCAGAGCTTGAAGAAAAAGTATTCCAAGAATTATCAAATAATCCAAATCAAAAGGAAATTATTTTGGGGGGTAGCCAGGAATCACTCTCAAGCTCAAGAATTGAATCCCCCACCCTCAGAAACAAAAATGTGGATATTTCAATGACTGAATTCAGTAAAATTATCAAAAAAGAACTTTCAGGTAGCTCTGGTGGAGTCAGGCCCAATATTTTTATTCAAGAAAAATCAAGGGCAGATAAATCAAATGAGATTGAAAAAAAAGAGAAGAAATTGGAAAGCTTCAGAGAATCACCAAACCCTGATTCCAAAGCTTCTAGAAAGGACCTTGTGATTAAAAGAGAGGATCATTTGCCTACCCTGAATGCTTCATTCAATAAAAACATGCAAAAATCCCAAATAAAAAAATCCCCTTTAGTAGAAGAATTGGCACCAGAGGTTAACAAGCCCTTCAAAATAAATGGGGGTGCTTTGATATATAACAATAAACAAGTTAATACCCCAACTTTTTGATCCTTTTATAATAAACAAGGAAAAGAAGAAATATTCCAGGATCAAGTCCAGATTGCAGGCAAAAAAGTAGAAAATTTCTCCTTATCTGCTATTGGAAGAGGAAATATCAATGGATCAGATAAGAAATGGGGAAGCTCAAAGAAGATTAAAAACTCCAAATCTGTACCAAGCTCTAGTGATATATCATCTGGAGATAATGTAACAATGGAAGAACAGCACATACTTAATGTCATTGAAAACAGAAGACCCCTAGGGAATGATAAGCTAATCTGCAATGCTCAAATGAGGTTCAGTTCAGAGTATGATCAACAAGCCAAATCTTTGAATGCTGAGTTTGAAAAATCCAAGGAAGATTTAAAATCCCAAGGGGGAAATGTTTCTATCATGAAAGATTTGTTAGATGAACCAAAAATGATGAAGAAAATGCAAGAAAAGATAAAGGAAGCAGTGGGAAATGGCAAGATTACTAAAAACAAAATTGAAAGAAAAAAATTGAGCAACTATTCAGAAGCAGCATTGGGGAAATTCTTCGAATTGTGGGGTGAAAGAAATGTGTTATTTTGGGCAAAAAAAGAGCTGTGCATAGAATTAATGGTACAATTAGCACTGGTGCTCAATTTGGAAGACACAAGACCCCATGGTGGAATTTCACCAATCTTTCAAGGAATAGAATTACATAAAAGGTTTACTAACCTTGACGAAAGAAACTTATCAAAAGTAATAAACTCAATCTACCAAATGCTTGGAAAAGAAGAAGCAACTCGCAGGTTGGAAGCTTTTTGTCACTACTTGAAAAAACACAATATTTCAATAATGTGGAATAAAATCGGTTCATTTTGCTATAGAAAAAGTCCCGAGCTCGTTGGAAGAGGGCTTCAGTTTACGTTCAGTTTTGGTCTTTCAAATGATCCTCAATCCATTGGTGATATTCCAAAGCTTCCATGTGTTGCATTTACCCTGCCTCGCATTGATATTGAAAGCGATGTCACACTTCCCGATCTAACACTAATCTATGGTTTTGATGATGCTAAGAGCAAACTCAAATTGATGCGGTATCTGCTTCATTGCCCCTATAAAAATCAATGGTTCAGATCGGTGGGCCTTGAAGCAGCAACAAAGGAATATGGGTTGGATTTATTAACAATCTTGAAGATAGGAAACTCACTTCAATTTGGTCACAAGGTTTTTGTGGATGATGCCAAGGATAGAATTCCAACAGAGGAAGCATTTTCCACTATCCAAGAAATCTTAGTAACACCTAGAAATCTTCCATGGATCGAATCCCCAGAGCGTGCCTGGCTGTACAACTTTTGTGGTAAATTTTACCAGGACCGGTTACGGGAACTCAGCCATCTGGTTTTTTTGAAAAAAGTATCAAACCCAAATGACACAACATATCCGAGTGGCTTTGAGTTAATATGGTGTGACCTTGGACTCGAAATACAATATATGCCACGTCTTTTTGATCCTAAAAACCCTTATAACGTTGAGCAAGAAGTCAAAGAATATGCGAAGATATCTGGCCCTTTTTCAGAGTATGTAAGAATGGCCATTTCAATTCTTGTGCGGTCTTTCTGGTCCGAACTAGAAATCCCCAGGAGCAAAAAACAATATCGGGGTTTCCCCTTATCAGAAAGCAAACAGAGTAAGAGAAGAAATGAAAAATTTTATCTAACAAAAATAAGCCCCTTCCAATATCTTAAGGAATTGTTCAAAGTAATTCACCATGCAAGATCAAGCTCATTAAAGTGACGATTCTGAATCCGGTCGCCTACTAGTATGTATGGGAAAGCTTACTTTCGTGGCTCTAAAGATTCAGGGCTTGATAACACAAAACAAATGTCAAAGCCATAGGTTTACGTGATGAGAGAAAGAAAACAGAAACATCGGCCATCAATTTGTTTTCTGATTCTTTTCTTTTGCTTTTGTTTGGTTTGGTTTTCCTTCTTGTTTTTCAAAGCATTGCAATATGATATTACCACAGATCATTTACTCTTATTAAAGATAAGTTACACTTCTTATAGATCAGTTACTATTCTTGAATATCTTATTCTCGTATCATGTTATATACATTATAACCCTTTCAGCCTTAAAAAAATCTCCAAAAGTCTACCAAAAGGATTTTTATGCCACATTATATTTCTTTTGCTTAGATAAACAATATAAATTGACCCCATGTTGATTTTTATGGATCAATGGATATTTATAATTACTATTGATCTTGATTTTGAATAAAAATTGATCTTGCATTTTTATATTAATACATTGAAATTACACATGCATGACTTTTTAAATACAGAACATTATAGAAAAGGGAACTGCTCCATTCACTATCCTAACACCTGTTTTTATCAAATTTGTTCAGAGGTCAGTGGTTTTAGAGAATCCCTCTGAAAATGATCAAGGTATTGTTTGGGCTGTTACATTTGGAAAGTCTACTGTGGACTATTTGCAGAGAGATCTGTGATATTCTTTGAAGTGTGGTCCAAGGTCTGAATTATCCAGGGACCTTTGGAGGTTCTCTCAATTTGAATTCTGTTTTCAATTTTTTAATTATTCATTAATGTATGCTGTCTTATTAGCCCGGTTCACGTTGGGCCTCCACCAGCAAAAATTTAACTTAAAATCATATGCACATAAAAAACCCCATAAAATTTATAACGTAAAATTTTATTTCTGCCAGCAGAACGTGAACCGGGCTAATCAGCTATCTACATACATAAACATCACACAAGATCTCAATCAACATTACCACTCTCATCCCACCAACTTGCCAACATACCTGTAAGTACCTATACCATCCTTTATTCATGCCTCATCTTACTAATAAAATCCTCTTCCAGACCAAAATGTGTGGATACTCGGAAAGGCAAAATCTAATACGCGACCTTTTTTTGATAATCGTTTGGTTGGAATTCGAAGAAATCAATGGCCTTTTGGACAACAATACTATCCCCACACTCGCTAAGCTCACCTTTCACCAAAACACCTCCTTAAAAAAATTGTACGATTTGCTTCTTAGCGATCAAACACTTTTTGGAGACCTGCTCCAGTTTACCTTGTCGAACCAATATCTGGAACCCCGACCAACTCCAAAAACTTGTGATGAGTTCAACATAGGAAGGCTATTCTCAATGCCCGAGAAAGATTTCCGACAAGCTGCAAGGACATCCAAGTCCGGCTTTATTGATGTCCTAGATCTCATCTGCTCCAATCCGGTCTTTCATTGAGGTGGACCTCAACCCCAGTTGCCAATAGCCCATCAATTTGCCATTACTCTTGAACAACTTGGGATGAATGGAAATGGGGCCTCGGTTGGATGATTCTCAAAAACCTTAAATGTTGGGCAAGGTACTGTGATCAAAGTCACACGCAGAGTTATTGAGGCCATCATCTCAGTTGGCCGCCAATTGGTGGTATGGCCTGATTCTACTTGACGTGCCGAAATATTGGATGTGATGCGAAAAGAGGGGTCCAAAGGCTGTGATGGATTCATTGATGGTACCACTATCCCCTTGTATCAGCGGCCAGGTTATGATGGCGAAGTATTTTTTGATTGAAAACGTCAATATTAGGTCAATGCTCAGATAATATGTGACTGCAATAAGTATATTAGAGCATCCACAATCGATGCGGTAACTCGGCTCGTTAGGTATATTTACCGACAAAAATCCTAATTGTTTCACACTCATGACTCGTTAGGTGTTCGCCAAGTAGCGAGCTCGACAAATCACCTGGCCTTTCTCTAAAGTTACCAGAATCTACCGAGCTCGCTAACCCACCCCTCCATAACCCCTCAATATCCCTCCGACATTGCATATCATCAACCTCAACCATCATGGATCCCGCTGATCCCCCACCCAACAACTTGACATCCACCCCAAATCCTAAAAAAAAACGAGCTCCAAACTGGACCCCTCAAGAGGAAGAACAGCTGGCTCGATCGTGGATAAATGTCAGCGAGGACCCTGAATACGCTACAAATCAGACCGGCCAAATGTTCTACAAGCGAGTTGAGGAAGATTTCAACTCACATTCCTCAACAGCCTAGCGTGATTGGGAGACTATTAAAACTCGGTTAGTCCGGTGCGATTCATTTTTTTCTCATCGGCAACTGTTTCTGATTGAATCTTTTTATACAGTTGGGCCAATCTAAACACTGCTACCCTTAAATTCTCTTCAATATACCAGGCAATTGAACGCAACCCTCCCAGTGGTAGCTCTCCAATGGACTGGATGAAGGCCGCAAAGGATATGTACTCGCAGCAAACTTGTGGACAGCCGTTCAAAGTTGAATTGGCTTGGGAAGTTGTCCGGAACCATCCCAAATGGATTGGTGATTTCACCTCCTCAACCCAATCCCACACCCCATTGGTTCCACCATCTTCTCCTAGCACAATCTCTTGACCCGAGGGGGTGAAAGCAGCCAAGAAACGTCAACACAATACCAACAAAAGCAAAGTGGAGGACGCTTCGAGTTTGGCCAATCAACGACTTAATGTGATGATTGAGAACAATAATATCAGTCGGCGTCAAAACAAACTGGTCGAAAAAATGTTCAACCTTGAGAAACAGAAGGCTGATGTTCAAGCCTCTGCCACCCATTTGTCTGTCATAATGCAATCAGAGGACAATTGTCCTGACTCTGAGAGCAAAATCATGTTAAGAATGTTGAAAAACAAAGTCCAAACTCAACTATTAGCTGTACCTGATGATGATAACTGTCCACCTGTACACCAGGAAAAATTAATGATCACTTGATGGCAAGTGACATTTGGACAACTTCACTCATCTATCCTCCATCTATCCACTGCTACTCCTTGAATTAATTTAAAACAAAATTGGGTATTCATTTTTCTACCTTGTACAACCAGAGGCTGTGCCTGCTCATAAAAGCTCTTTCTGCCTTCTGTGCATAAAATTGTTGGGTAGCTGCTCAGCGCTGCTCAGCTTTGATTAAAATAGGTACATAGCTCAGTGGAAACTTCATTCCCACCCTCATCGATGTGCCTTCCTTCTGCCCAACAGTCATGTCTGAGCTGCACCAGATTGAACACTGAACTGCACCAAACTGAACACTGAGCTAAACTAGGCTTAATACTGAGCTACCAGAGTGAAAACTGAGCTTTCCCAGGGGGAATATTGAGCTATGCTGGAGTGAACACTTATAAGCTGTGCCAGACTGAACACTCATCTGTGCCAGAGTTTGCACTTATTTTTTCTTTAGTGACTCCTCAGCTCAGGCTCAGGCAGGGAAAACTGATGAGCAACAGAAAAAAATGAAACCAGTGAAAACTGAGCAGAATCAGTGAAAATGAGCAGAATCAGTGAAACTGAGCAAAATAAGTGAAACTGAGCAAAATCAGTGAAACTGAGCAGAATCAGTGACAAATGAGCAGAATTAGTTAAACTGAGCAGAATCAGTGAAAAATGAGTGGAATCAGTAAAAAAAGAGCAGAATCAGTAAAAATGAGCAGAATCAGTTAAAACTGAGCAGGATGTGGAAAATGCAGAGAATCAGTCAAAACTGAGCAGAATCAGTGGAAACTGATCAGAATTATTTGAAACTGATCAGAATCAGCAGAAACTGAGCAGAATCAGTGGAACCTAAGTAGAATCAGTGGGAACTGAGCAGAATCAGTTTAAACTGAGCTGAATCAGTGAAGTGTGATCTTAGCCAGTAGAATAGGAGCTGTTGAATTATACCACCAGTGAGAATCAAATATACAGGAAGAGTAGGATTGGAGCAGCTTTGGAGCTGCAACCAAAGTTGCAGAATGTCACTTGTCATCAAGTGATCATTGTTTTTTCCTGGTGGTAGCTGATGATGATAACAGTCGACCTGCTTCTCCTGACAATTGAATGCTTGTTTCCTTTTCTCACTTTCCTCTTGCTTCATTTCCTTTTCTCACTTTTCTCACTTTTCTCACTTTTCTCACTTTTCTCACTTTCTTCTCTCTCGCTTCATTTGAAATGTCAAATAAGTTTTTGTTGTGAGACAACAACGGGCGTTGATAAACGCACGCCAACGCCAACCCGCACGCCAATTTTTTTTGGCGTGCGGGGCCTACACGCCATTTTTTTTGGCGTGTAGGGTTTACACGCCAAAAAAAAAGGGCGTGTGAGACCCACACGCCAAAAATGGCGTGTGGTTCCCACACGCCATTTTTTTTTGGCGTGTGGGCCCCGCACGCCAAATAAAATTGGCGTGTGGGCCCCGCACGCCAATTGTTTGGCGTGCGGGTCCCCCCTCGCTCACATAATCGAGTGGGAGGGACAACTCGATTACGTGAGCGAGGCCGGCCGTGCGGGTCCCCCCTCGCTCACATAATCGAGTGGGAGGGACCACTCGATTACGTGAGCGAGGCCGGCTGACGAGGTTATACAACCTCGTCAGCCGGGAGGACTTCCTCCCGGCCGGCGAGGCTATACAACCTCGTCAGCCGGGAGGACTTCCTCCCGGCCGGCGAGGCTATACAACCTCGTCGGCCAGGAGGAAGTCCTCCTGGCCGACAAGGTTTTATAGCCTCGTCGGCCGGGAGGACTTCCTCCCGGCTGACAAGGTTATACAACCTCGTCAGCCAGGAGGAAGTCCTCCCGGCCGGCGAGGCTATACAACCTCGTCGGCCAGGAGGAAGTCCTCCTGGCTGACGAGGTTGTATAACCTTGTCAGCCGGGAGGAAGTCCTCCCGGCCGACGAGGCTATACAACCTTGTCGGCCAGGAGGACTTCCTCCTGGCCGACGAGGTTGTATAGCCTCGCCGGCCGGGAGGAAGTCCTCCCGGCTGACGAGGTTATACAACCTCGTCAGCCAGGAGGACTTCCTCCTGGCCGACAAGGTTGTATAGCCTCGCCGGCCGGGAGGAAGTCCTCCCGGCTGACGAGGTTGTATAACCTCGTCAGCCGGCCTCGCTCACGTAATCGAGTGGTCCCTCCCACTCGATTATGTGAGCGAGGGGGGACCCGCACGGCCGGCCTCGCTCACGTAATCGAGTGGTCCCTCCCACTCGATTATGTGAGCGAGGGGGGACCCGCACGCCAAACAATTGGCGTGTGGGCCCCGCACGCCAATTGTTTGGCGTGCGCTCCCACACGCCAATTGTTTGGCGTGTGAGAGCGCACGCCAAACAATTGGCGTGCGGGGCCCACACGCCAATTTTATTTGGCGTGCGGGGCCCACACGCCAAAGAAAAATGGCGTGTGGGAACCACACGCCATTTTTGGCGTGCAGGTCTCACACGCCAATTTATTTTGGCGTGTAGACCCTACACGCCACAAAAAATTGCGTGTAGGCCCCGCACGCCAAAAAAATTGGCGTGCGGGTTGGCGTTGGCGTGCGCGCTTGGCGTGCGTTTATCAACGCCCACAACAACCGGTAAAAATAATATTGCTATTGTGATAAACCACGGGCAATCTAATTGTGGATCTTGAGGTCATTCATGAGAGTATAATGGGCAGAAGAGCTATGGAGAGCTGCAGTGTTTCCTGCCAGTGATTGGAAGCTATGGAAAATTGTGGGATCATGGACACTTGTACGGATAGTGGTTTTGGAGATACTGAGGGGAGGAGGATCATGCAAGAAAGGATCATGAGGAGAGTGTTCCTCTACTATCATGTTATGTAAGATTAAACAGCATTTCATGATAGAAATGATATCATGGCGATGCCATAATTGAGAAGGGCGTGCAACCATACCAAACCAAGCCTGTAACACCCCAAACGCGCGTTTGATGTCTTTTCTGGCTGCCTCCTGGAGCTTGCAAAAGTGCCAAGCTGCATTGTCTTGAGGGGCCAGGAGGGTCTTGATCAGTACCGGCCAACTGGGATAAATCCCATCAGCAAGATAGTACCTGTAAGGGTACTCGTGATTATTGACCTTAAACAATACCAAAGAAGCTCGACCTAGGGAGCTGATTAGCTTTGAGCATGATCACAAGGGGAAAAAGAAGATGAGTAGCTTACCAGAGAGGTAGTCATCAAAAATGGGACTATTGTGCAAGATGTTGATGTTGTTGTGAGTACCCGGTGACCCAAAGAAAGCGTGCCAGAAGCAACCGCTTCCAACACCATTGTTGTTTCCCCCTCCTTTCCTTTGTACTGTCCACTCCATGCTTGCGGGCAGTTCTTCCAGCCCCAATGCATGCCATCGATTGACCCTCTACAGCCAGGAAAACCACGTACTTCGTCTTCTTGCATGATCTGGGCAAGCTCTTCATTGTTTGGTCCACGCAAATACTCATCCCCAAAGATGTTGATGATTTTGGAAACAAAGCGCTTCAAAGATTCGATGGCAGTGGTTTTGCCAATTCGTACATATTCGTCAGTAGCATCTGCAGGGCATCCGTAGGCCAATTGACAAATAGCGCAGGTGATCTTCTGGTGGGGTGACAGGCTGACCTGCCCACAACAGTCCTTTGAATCAATTTTCAGTGCTCAATTGGCATTGTATTGCCAAAAAAAAAACCCCACTTTGCGGAGTGTCCAGTATACATCATGCCCTTGAAGGGAATCCACCAGTCTCAAGAACATCAACTTGCTCATTCGGAACCGCCTCTCAAACATTTTGGAGTTGTAGGTGGAATCTAAGCTGAAGTAATCAGCTAGTAGACGATCATTTGCCGCTACTCGGTTTCTGAATATCCATCGTCAACAGTGGTTCCAATAGTTGTCATTCGCTTGCCTTCACTTTGTTGGATGTCATTGTTGAATTCAATCAGCACTACCAGCATAGTTGCCTAGGTTGAGTCCATCCCAGTTAAACTAGGATGAAAACAACCAATTTAAAATAGGTTGACCTCAACCAATGAAATATAAAACCAAGGGGCGTCCCTTGGATTTATATTTCATCAGTTGATTTCAACCAAGTTTAAATTGGTTGAGTGCATCCCAGTTTAGCTAGGATGACTTCATCCTAGCCAATTATGCTGGCAGTGCAGGCTGTGAGATAAGCTGAGAGGAGGTACCGGGAAGTATTGATTGAGTGGGGGAAGAAGGAAGGGAATCAATATAGGCATGGTGAGTGATGCCAATGGAGTTGAAAGATAACTCGCCAACGATTGTGTGATGGGTCCTTTTAACTCTATGTAGCTAGCTAACGAGTGTACTACAGTTTCACAAATGTTAAACTGTCACGTGATCTTTCTCAGCAGAAGCCAAAACTCGCTACCAACTCATTACTTAAAGAAAATAGCACCACAACGATTGTGGATGCTCTTACCTTGGTACATGCGGTGACAGTCGGGTTTACAAACGCATGCAGTTGCACAAAAATTCTGCAAACTTCTTTGACAAAGGTAAGCTTAATCTCTCTCTTTCCAATTTCTCCTTAAACTTATTTTTAATGTTTCTGGACCTTTCAGGCCAATACTTGCTTGCCAATTCAGCTTATGAATTGACCAGCACTGTCATACCTGCATATTAGGCCCCAGAAGCATACAAAAGGATCAATACAGAGTTCAACTCCTGCTTAGCAAAGGCGCGAGTCCGTAACAAACACACAATTGGGATCCTCAAGACACACTTGAGTTCTCTCCGAGAGATGCAATTGCAGTTATATAATCGGGGCCACATGAAGCAGTTTGCGGCTTGGCTTTACGCATGTATTATACTGCACAATTTTTTAGCCCAACTTGGAGACCAATGGATGGGCTTGGATACAGATGACCAAGGTGCTTCCCAAACCAATGAAGAATTATTGATCAATAAAGATGCAAAAAAAATCCGTGATTTGTTGACTGCTGAATGTGTTTCTTACAACTACACAAAAGGTGTCTTACCTGAATAGTCACTAACAATTTTTCCTCCTTATTTATAGCTTTTGAATCACTTTCTCTTGTACTCTCACTTTGCTGCCTGGTTTGTTTCTTTGCTGTTTTTTCTTTAAAAAACCACAGAATTAGTTTGAAGAGACTTATACTACCATGGAGCGGCTTCATCAGATGACATACTAACAGAGAGAATTTCTTTGGGAGATTCTAATTAGAGTGGAGAACAAGAGCAAATAATGCCCTACTGTGTAAAAGGAAAAATACCCCTACCCCTCGTTGACAGGAGCAGCACCATCCAGGAGAGCCTCACTTCTTGCAGTTCTCAAGCGAGCATCTTGTTTTATAAGGATCTCCTTGTTATTTTTAGAAAATGCAACAATGTAATTGTCAGAAGGAAATGCAACAATGTAATTGTAAGAAGGAGATTAGTCCTGTCAAGAGCAAAACTATAGAAAAAAAACAATTGGAATTCAAAATGAGATCAACAAAGAAGGCACTCATGTTGTCGTCTTTGGTGAGGAATAAAACCTTCTTCATCGACTGTGCAACATGCTGCACTTGGAGATGTAACGCAGAGCAATTCTAGGCATTACGAACTAACCATTGGCCTTCTCTTCTGAGAATAGTGACCGCCGACTTGAATTTAGTGCTTACTGCTGCTATCCCGGTACCGTTTGGTCAAAAGATCATTGCACAAAAACATGTTTTGGAGACTTTTTAAGATTAATTAGAAGGAGGATGATGGATCCAAAATTATAGAGCCGTATTTAAAGAATCCCATGAGGCGCATTCTTTGAACGGAATATGGAGCTAAACAGGAAAGCCAACAGGCGGAGACCCATTTCGGATGGTTAGATGATGAATTCAGAGGAGGGCGGATGAGTCGGAGAAGTATTCTCCGGTCATTCAAATCACGGAGGCAATGCCGGTAGGCACAAAGCACCGGCGGTAAGGAATCTAAAAGAATGGGAATAACTAGAAGTTTTGATTCCTTCATTAGATCATGTATCATGAGGGAGTGGAAGAAATACAAATATAGTAATGATGAGTTATTACCTAGAAGCAGAGCGAGGATAGTGAAACTTTGTTTTGTATATTCTTTTCTGGTTTTTTATCTAGAGATGAGTTGTAGGATTTGAGAGAAAAAGAGTCGAGAGGAAAAAATAAACTATAAAGAGAACATCAGCATCAAGTATCCATGTCTCATTGAGACAACATGATCTTACTTGTGCCTTGTTGATGAGTCTTAACGATTCCTTAAATGTCAGCTTCTGTACAGTCTGATATCAAGACAGTCTGATAACAATGACATGTTGTTTATTAGCACACTTTTGCTAATCTCCTTCCGATGTTCTAGTCTACAAGCGGTGCTTACGTTGGTGCTGTTTCCTAACGTATTAACTTGAGCTTTATGTTTCTATACAAGTCAATGACCTCTATATCTACATGAGAGAGATGTCTTAGTTCTTGCCCCGGCTCTTCCTCTTAGATCTCTTCTAGCTTACCATTGGTTATGCTTGACGAGATCCTTTCTAGGAGTACAGTGTGGAACTCCTAAAGGATCAGGAAAGAGCTTGAAGGGGAAATAGACAACAAATCCAGTAAGTAGAAGATGTTGAAGCTACAGGCGCTGATGAGGCTGCCCTTCTTGACTAATGCTGAGGGGAAAGGGTTTCACTAAGAAAAAGAAAGAAAAGAGGTGTGGCTATATTTCTACTAATCCTTAAACTGCTGCTACTAATGGGAACTTAGGTTGTTTAATCAATCTGAGGCAGGGACCTTAAGAGGAGTGAGAAAAGCACTGAGAAAGAGTATGGGGTATGTGTTATGATTGTTATTTGTGTAAAGTTTGATGCAAAAGTAAATGTAAAAGGTTTAAAGGTAAATGTAAATGTAAACTTTTACTTTGGTAAAAGGGGGGGTGCATGCCTCATCCATAGAACTAAGGGGATTTCTACTTATACAAAAGGGCACAAGATGGCTGATCCTGACAGTAAAGAGAAAGGGGAAATGTGTTCAGAGGTATACAACCAAAAGAGAGTAGTGATAGTGTAAGAAAGATGAGCCAATGTAGCTAGTAACTATGTATATAAGGAATGTAATGTGACTAGTAACCAAAGAGGATGATAAAGGCAGAAGATGTAACTATGTAATATGAATGACTGTGCTGTACAACTTTATACCAAAGAAGATATAAACTAAAGAAAAGTATGTAATATCTGTGTTTTATTTATGTACTGTATATTTATAAATCAATACCTTGTATAATATCCTATGGGGTTGTAGTATTGGTAAAGTTATGTGGTTATAAGTGGTAATATTCTAAGAATGCTAATAACTTCTGAACCAAAGGGAAATCAGGGGTACTTTGAGTGAGTGACTAGGGGTAGTTTTGTATTTAGAATCTGATTATGTAATAATGATGAAGTATATGTGAGAGGAAATGTAAGTTGTTGATGATTGTATGTGAAAAGGTATGGATTACCACATCCTCCCCCAACTAAGCTGTCTGTCCCCAGGCAGGGAAAAAAAAGAGGAACCTGATTCAGAGTAATAATGAGGATGGAAAAGAGAATTGTAGGGAGAAAACTGAGAGTGGGGGTATGTAGGGGAAGGAAAATTCCATAGCCAAAGAAGGAAGTCTGTATCCAAGCCAAGGAGGTCCAGTCCAAATAAAAGAGGTGCTGCCACAAAAGGATGTCTGTATCCAAAATAAGAGTCCACTAGTTTTTCCCAGAGAGAAGTCCAGAGAGTAAGGGGGAAAGGGTGAAAAGTCCAAAGCCAAAGAGGGAAGTCCAGATCCATCCAAGGTGGCCCATTCCTAGGTCCACATACTGAAGAAGGAAGTCTTGATCCAAATCCAGAGGCCTAGTGTACATATATTACTGAATCCTGAGTATAGTTGTCCAAGATATCCAGAAAAGCCAATATTCAACATAATCCAAGAGCTCCTAAAGAATAAATCCATCCAAAAAAAACATCCTAGAATGATCCAGGGCTCAATAAAGTCCAAGGTCCAGTGGCCTCCTAGAATTATATTACATTCCAACTCAGAATGAATCCAGGGTCCAATAAAGTCCAAAGTCCAAGGCTCCTAAAAATAAATTACATTCTAAACAACATGCAGGAGAGATCCAGGGTTTAGTCCAAGTTTCTGCTGTCCAAAGGTCCAAGTCAAGGTCCAGGTAATCCTCATAGAGCCACCATCCAAGTGAGTCCGTTATTCCTTTATCCAAGTCCAGTGCTTTCTAATCCAGAGTTTGTATCCTATAACTGTAAGATGTAATATATGTAATAATATAAAATGATGTAAAGGGTAATTTAATAAGGATTGGAGGTAATATTGTAATAGAGTAAAAGGTAATGGTGATATGGTAATGGTTTAAATGTAATGGGGTAGTTGTTGATGTGGGAAAAGAGGTAGTGGTAATATGGAGATGGATTAAAAAGGTAATGGTAATGGTTTAAATGTTATGGGGGAGTTGTTGATGTGAGAAGAGAGGTAGTGGTGATATGGAAATGGAGCGAGGACTAAAGGATTAATGAAAGATAAGGGGTAAGGGTAAGGTAGAAGAAGAGGTAGTGGTAATATGGAAATAGAGTGAGCAATAGTAATGGTAAGAAGGTAATGTAGAAAAAGGGGTGGTGGTAATATGGGAAGAGAGGAAAGGGTAAGGGTAATGGCAAGAAGGTAATGTAGAAAAAGGGGTGGTGGTAATATGGGAATGGAGTAAGGAGTAAGGGTAATGGTAAGAAGAAAGAGAGGTGTTAATGATATGGTAAGAGGGTAATGATAATATGTAGTATTTATATGTATGATAAAAGAAAGGGTAAAATGGTCATGGGTGGTAATTCAAGAGAAGAAGGGTGAATGTATATGAGTATCCTACAATATGTAATGATTTTAAAAAATTTATATATGTATCAAAGGGTAAAGGATTCTGAAGGAAAGTGATGGAAAGGGGTAATGTTATATGCAAAGGGAATTTTAATTTATATATGTTTCAATAAAAATCTAATGGTTAATGAGAGTAGAGAGTTATAATAACTAAGGAGGTGGTCCAGAAATCAGGAAGTGGAGTGAAGAGGGAAAATAAAAGAGTATGAGGATGATGGATGATGGATGATGGATGATGGATGGGGGGATGATTACATTGGGTCCATGGGGATGGGACGATTCTTCTCTTTTTCTTTTTTTTTTGTATAGTTGTCCTCATGGGTCCCTTTTAAATCTTCCTGATGATTTTATTTCCAAGCCTCCTGTATTATCTGGTACCCAAAAAGGAAAAATTAATTTGTCTGTGTGTTGTTGTTTTTTTTATATGGTCATTTTCTCTTTTGGTTTTATCCTGCTTTTTTTTTTTATAAAGTTATTTTAATTTTAATTTTAATAATTTATTATTTATTTAATTATTTATTTATTTTGAGAAAATCAATTGTTTATGTGATGTTTGGATTTCCCAAAAAGAAAGTGAGAGGTGCAACCGGAGGTGAAGGGTAAACGCCCGCGCGGAGAGTAAACGCAGAGTTCCGGGTAATACGACGTCCGCCGAGTCGCCAGCGTCCCCAAAACGGAGGCACATTCCTCCGGGTCGAAGAACGTCCTCGGAGATGAAAACAAACCAATCGTTCTTTTGCTGGAATTCAAACGGCGGCAAGAAAACAGAGAGAAAAGAAAAATGAAGGATGACAACAACAAAAAAGAACGCCCGGTTCGTGCACCGGCATCGAACCTTGAAGTATGTAGCTGTAGGCCTAAGGAGAATGGAAAGGAAACGAGAACGTAATTCCGGGTTGTTCACCGGCGTCAAAAGATGCTTTGATGATTTTTAATAGTAACAGAGACCAAAAAAAGAAACATTTCCGGATCGTACACCGGCGTCGAAAGTTGTAGGCCAAGGAGAAGAGTCATAGAACATATTTCCCGGGTTGTTCACCGGCATCGAAAGATGCTTTGATGATTTTTAATGGTAACAGAGACCAAAAAAAAAAGAAACGTTTCCGGATCGTACACCGGCATCGAAAACATTGAGGCTAACGAAAAGGGGAAAACCAGAAGAAAACAAAAAGAAAATGCCTCTTAAAGCCGGGTTGTCCACCGGAGTTGAAAGGATTTTGATAGTTTTATAAGGGCTTCAACGAGATACCTCTTACTGCCCATGACCTTTAAACATCGTAGTAATAATTATTGCACAAGTTATCAAAAGGTTAAAAATGTTCCTCGTCTGATCTTTTCCCATGCCGTCCTCAACTCGTTCAACATTGGCCACGTCTGGCCATTGAGTCGGCCGACTAATACCGCTTATAAGTCCTTGACACATTTTTCCCTCGTTGCTGTTGTACTGGCCGCTTCCAACCCTTCAATCGTTCCAGCCGATACCGTCTACACCAATCGATCAAAGGTATCCATCCCTTCGTTTCCGTTCACAAACCCGAGTATGAGCCTGAACGTTTTCTGATTGATTCAAACAGGCCGTTTTCCGTAACGCAAAGGCGTAGCTGGGCCCTCTTGATACTGTAGTCGCCTCGCCGCCGCTGAACAAGCCGTTCGCCGAAACCAAGCCATTCGCCGAACCCAAGCCGTTTGCCAAAACCAAGCCGTAAAATACTGATGAGAGAAAAAAAAATATGGCCTGTAAATAAAAAGGATGCAAATTTTTTATTCTAGTGAGTTTTGTTTCAATTTTTTTTTCTATGTATTTTTTTTTTATAAAAATAAATACAAAAAAGACAAGAAAACTGATTTTTATTTTTCTTTCATTTTATGTATTTATTTATTGTTATTTATTTTTTGTTTATTTTTAGTTATTTATTTGTATTTGCTTGTAAGTTTTTATTTTATTTTATTTTATTTATTTATTTTTAGATTTTATATTTTTGCTGAAGGAATGAATTAGGCTGGTTTTTTTTTTTTGTGTTGATTTATATTTTGCTGCACAGGTGATATGAGATTATGAAAAGGAAGGGGCATAATTTTTCTGATGGTTGTTTTGGCAGGTCCCATTCCCCTATGGGAAATGGAATTTCTGCCCTTGGTCCAAATAATCCCTGGTGACAATGTTGACTGGAAGAGATGTTTCCCATTTTTGATGAGTGGGGAGGAGGATTGGTACCAGGTAAGCTTGTCCTTTTTCCATTATTGAGAGTGATTCTTCCCTAGGTCCATTGTATTTGATGGTTGCTGATATGTCCATTAAAAAGGGCTTTCCAACTATGAACTGGACTCCTCCTCTGGCCACCCAGAAATGAACAAACTTGGTTACTCTACCCACCAGTACTTCCACCTTTTCAGAAATTCCAATTATTTCAGTGTGATGGCCTCAAATCCCTTTGAGCTTCATTGGTTTTTCTGTTATAAACAATCCAAGATGGTTGGCAAGTTTTTCTGGTATGATGTTGACCATTGATCCAGTGTCCAAAAGCGCCTCCAAGGTTTTTCCATGTATAGTGAGTTTGACATAACCTAGTGGGCAGGAATAATGTGTGACTGAATCCTTTTCTTCCTCATCCTCTTCTTCCACTGCTGCTGAGTATACTGATACATTAGGTTCCACTGGTATTCTCCTGTTACTGATCCTTGTCTTGATGTGGTCCACCACTCCTGGGGCTATGGTGAATATTTCTCCTGCTGTAAGGGGTACAATAGTTTTCATCATCCTTCCTGCTGTCTCTTCTTCCATTCCTGGGTATTCTTTGGCCAGAGTCTTTTCCAAGTAAGTCTTCCTTGGGGCCTTTTCCTTGGGTGGGTTTTCTGATTCTTCACTGGATTGGAACCTAACTTTAGTATTCTGAGGATTAGAAGGGGACCTGGAACTGGGGCCTGGGGGAGAGGTAGCCATTCTGAGTAAGTCCTGTTGATCCATGTCCATTAGAGTTTCCTGGTCTTTCTTGGTCCTCTTTCCTTATCTTATTCTTCCTCTTGGTCCTTGTTTCCTCTAGTCCTTTTCCCTAGGTCTGCTTCATAGAATCCTTGGATTTCTGGGTCCATTTCCTCTAGTTGGCCAAAGGAAGATATATGTCCAAATGATGTATTGGCCTCTGGGGAATCCTTGATAAATTTATCCACAACTGATTTGATTGGCCTGCTGGAATCCCAGGGAATTGGTGAGCTGTCTGGAAGTTTGAATCCTCTTCCATCCTTTAGAACTGATCCAACTGATTCATCATAGGTTAAAAGACTGCATCTGTTGATTGTGTGGGTTGGTTGGAAGCAGTAGAAGCACTTGAAGTCTGGGTTCCTTGGTCCATATGCTTGTCCAGAAGGATTTCCAGAGAAATGAGGTGGGGCATATTTTCCAGCAGTGAGAGCTGCAAATTGCTTAATGAGGGAGTCCAGTTTCTGATCTGTGGAATAAGAGGTGTTTGGAGCTGGGGATTTGTATATTACAGGTGGGAGTTTGACTGGTGGGGCTATGGAAGGTGTGTTGACTGGTTTCTGACTGATATCTTTCCCGGATGTCTTCCTTCTTTCCATTACTGAAGCTGACTGAACCTCCCTGTGTATGTAGGTGACCAGGACCTGGGTATTTGGAAGAATATCACCTCCATCCTTTGAGGCTAGAATCTTGTTGTCCCTGATGAGTTCCTTGGTGACTGAAGATTCCAAATCTGGGCTGAGTGAGTCCAATAAGATTTCCCTAGATTCCTCCACATGTGATGTCTGTCCCATTCTGAAAAGATAGTTAGTTATTACCTCATACTTAGTCCTGAATGTTTTGAATTCCTCCAGGGTCTTGATTCCTCCAGCTTGGATGGTAGAGTAGTTGAGCTTCTTTAGGTCCTGCTTGGTATACTTCACCAGGGGAAGAGGTGATCCATACCTGTCCAAGAGTTGTTTCTTCAAGACCTCCCAATCCAAGTACTCATGGCCAGTCATCTCCTCTACTTCATCCTTTAAGTTCATCCCTTTGAGAAAAGAAATAATTTGCATGGCCAGGTCCCTAGAGGAAGCTCCATCAGCTGATCCAGCATTCTCATACCTTTTAATGAACTTCTCCACAGGAATATTGGTTCCATCAAAGTATAGTTCCTTGTCCAATGGTTTAATCTTGACAGCCTTGGTTGGTCCTTGGTACTTGGGCATTACAGCTTCCCTTTCCAAAAAGTGGGTGTTCATTCTGTCTGAGGCTTGCTGGGTTGGGGACTGATGCCTGGATCCTTCCAAATGGGAGCTTTCTGAGTTGGCAGGGTTATTTCTGTAGTGGGTGAATGAGCCAGGGTTGGCCAGTTGGAATGGAGCAGCAGGCCTAGAGGTATTGGGGTTGTTGGTGATACTAGGTTCCAGGTTGTTGGTGGCTGATCCTTGGTTGTTGTTGGCTGATCCTTGGGTGAGGCCAGAGGTTTCTCCTAGGTTGTTGCTGATGTTCAGGGCAGGGGATTGTTGAGGGATGGACATGTTGGAAAGTAAGTGGAGAGATAAGGAAGTGATATGTAGAGAAACTAACAGGAAGATATGTTTTTAGGGGTTTTATTTATAGATGATGCACTTAGAAATGGAATAAAGGGATTAGGTATGATAGAATTGATTTGAAATTGTAAGTTGGTGCAGTAGCAGGAAACTAAGACTGAAAGATTAAAACTGAAGGAAATAAGGCCACTGTTGGGACACCACTTGTGGAACTCCTAAAGGATCAGGAAAGAGCTTGAAGGGGAAATAGACAACAAATCCAGTAAGTAGAAGATGTTGAAGCTACAGGTGCTGATGAGGCTGCCCTTCTTGAATAATGCTGAGGGGAAAGGGTTTCACTAAGAAAAAGAAAGAAAAGAGGTGTGGCTATATTTCTACTAATCCTTAGACTGCTGCTACTAATGGGAACTTAGGTTGTTTAATCAATCTGAGGCAGGGACCTTAAGAGGAGTGAGAAAAGCACTGAGAAAGAGTATGGGGTATGTGTTATGATTGTTATTTGTGTAAAGGTTGATGCAAAAGTAAATGTAAAAGGTTTAAAGGTAAATGTAAATGTAAACTTTTACTTTGGTAAAAGGGGGGGTGCATGCCTCATCCATAGAACTAAGGGGAGTTCTACTTATACAAAAGGGCACAAGATGGCTGATCCTGACAGTAAAGAGAAAGGGGAAATGTGTTCAGAGGTATACAACCAAAAGAGAGTAGTGATAGTGTAAGAAAGATGAGCCAATGTAGCTAGTAACTATGTATATAAGGAATGTAATGTGACTAGTAACCAAAGAGGATGATAAAGGCAGAAGATGTAACTATGTAATATGAATGACTGTGCTGTACAACTTTATACCAAAGAAGATATAAACTAAAGAAAAGTATGTAATATCTGTGTTTTATTTATGTACTGTGTATTTATAAATCAATACCTTGTATAATATCCTATGGGGTTGTAGTATTGGTAAAGTTATGTGGTTATAAGTGGTAATATTCTAAGAATGCTAATAACTTCTGAACCAAAGGGAAATCAGGGGTACTTTGAGTGAGTGACTAGGGGTAGTTTTGTATGTAGAATCTGTTGATGTAATAATAATGAAGTATATGTGAGAGGAAATGTAAGTTGTTGATGATTGTATGTGAAAAGGTATGGATTACCACAGCTGATGGGGTTCTGAGTCTGAGTTGTTCTGCTAAGGATTTAGGATTGACTGGTTCTATGTCCCTTGTGTCTACTCTTCTTGCAGCTGGGTCTAATCTCATCAGCTTGCTTGGAGGGCCTAGCTGCGAGTCTGGGTTGGCTCTATTCTTACAGAATCAGTCACCTGCGCGCCGGGTGATCCAATTAAAAACCTATAATCAGTCACCTGAGCGCCGGGTGATCCAATTCAAAACCTAATTTGTTTGGCGCCAGGAACGGTGTGGGAGAACTTATATACCAGGGGTGCAGCACTGAAGCTGAGCCCGCAGCCGTGGGCTCAGCGGCAGGCTGAGGCTGAGGTAAGGGGGGACTTACCAAATGTCATTGGACATTCCGCGGGGAAACGCACGGGGCGCAGCATGTGACATTCTATAGTTGGCGCGGGCGATTGGTCAAGCGGACGAAGGCCGCTTCAGTATGCGCGACGTAATGGACTGGGCAGAACCACGGGGTTCGGGGCGCCAGGCCGCAAGCGGAGCGGGGGCAGAAGAAGTGGAGTTGTGCGCAGGGGAGCGACAGACGGCTGCGGGGGTCAACAGGGTATAGTAGTCGGGGACAGGCTGCGGTGTGATGCGGGATTGAGGAGACAGGCAAGTAGGGCTCCAGGGACAGTACCGGGGAATGCAGGACATGATCGGGGGGGACTGTTGTATACATAGAGGGTTGTACCAGGGCTGCGGGTCCTATCTTATCTTATCATCTTAGTGGATAGCTATCAACTACAGCGCATATAAGAAAATCTCATTGTTTAGAGCTCTCTCGGCAATTATTCAGCGTGTGCGGACGAGCGGAACTGTGTAGGGCAACATCAGGACGACGAACGCAAGAGGAACGGTCCCCTTGCTGAGTATAAGGTGTTGCAGGGAAACCAGTTGACTATTCGCTGACAGTGCTCATCCCGCAGAGGAAATCAAAGAACCAACCAGGAAGAAGGGCAACCTACCATTTCTGATACCGAGGTCGCCATTATTTCCACATATTGGGGGTCTGGCCGGGAACCTTCTTTCTGTTTCCAACCTGCAGACGGTTCAAGACATCTGTCTTTTTCTTTATGTTTTATATATCGTTTATCATTGTTTGAGGATGAGTGGTTCTGACACTTATCTTCCTACAACTGCGTCGGGCGGAGCGTCTTCCTCCAAGTTCACCCTCCCTGCCGCCAAGTTCGTCCCTCCCCCTCCGAAGGGGGAGGTCTGGGTACCTACGGCATCACCTCGGAGGTCAACATGGATGACGGAGCGGAGGAGAATTGGAAGGGAAAGCAGGTGGCTGGTGAAGCGCCGGTAGGGGTGAGGAGGCGAGGGTTGGTGTTGGACCCACCGACGGGCGTCAAGATTTGGCCGCGGGATTTTCCCACAGTCCGATTCAGTGTTGATGCGGTTGATCGATTTTTGAGTCGTTTTGAATTGGGGGCGGAAACCAAAGGGGCGTCTGACGGCGACAAGGTTTGTCAAATCGTCAACTTCATTCAGTCCGAAGAAGAGTTGCGCAATGTGGAGGAGATGGAGGGGTACGAGGCGAAGAACTGGGAGCGTCTGAGGGAGGAGATGTTGGAGAAGTGGGGTCCGCGTCAGCAACGGTATTGGGAGGCGGATTTGGAGAATCTCGCGTCGAGCAAGGCGGCATCGGGTGGGGTCAACAATCGAAGGGCGTTCGATGAGTACGTCACTTCCTTTGATCGCATCGTGAAGTAACTTAACCGCAATGAGGTGATCATTGGGGAACCGGCGTCGGTCAAGCGGAGCTTCCTCAAGGGGCTCGCCACGCCGGTTCAGGAGAGGGTGCAGCGGAGGCTGTACGATCAGAACCTCATTCGGCGGTCGAGGGATGGAGGAACCCTGTTGCCCGACTTGGCGTCGCTTAGGGGAGCGGTCCGGGCGGAGTTCAACATGATGGAGTTGGTGGCCAAGAATTTGGGAGTGGCGATCTCGAGCGGAATCGGGCCGGTGATCTCTTCCCGAAACACGGCGCCGGTGGCACCCGCTGAAGTGGCGGAGTTGGCTGACACCTTGAAGGAGCTTCATTTGTTCATGCAGAAGACAGTTCACCGGGAGTTGCAGCCTCAAGCGTTGGCACCGGCCGACGGTCAGCGGAGCGGTCCTCCGCGCGCGGGGCCTCCGGGGCTTCATTGCACTTATTGCGGGTTGAATACCCGAATACCCATTATAAGTCTCGATGTCAAGAGTTGACGGACGACTTAAATGGTAGGCGGGTGAGGATCTATAACGGTGATTATTTCCTCCCTAGATTGCGTGAACCAATCGAGGCGGCCGTGCCGCGCGACGTGGTCCGTGCAGCGGCGGCAGGGCAGGGGGAGACGGCGGAAGGCCCAAAGGCGGAGGTCAAATCCTCGATGGGTATAATTGTCGGGACGTCTGGATGGACTCCCCCGGCTGTCCAATCAGAGGTGTGGGCCATCCATGGGTACGACCGCATGGATGTGGATCCTCCAAAGAAGGGCAAGGCGAAGGAAGTTTTGCAGCCTGGAGGAGTGGCAGCGCCCACCGGGAAGAAGAAGGCGGTGGAGTTGGCCAAGCGCGCTCTGAACGGGGATGGCCCGCTGACTCTTTCCATCAAAGAATTGGCTTTGGTTTCCCCTCTAATGGCGGAAGAGCTCATAGCGTCTCTTAAGGAGAGTGCGGGCCTGAAGGCGGAAGGTAATCGGGTGGCCTTTGACGTGAGTTCAGCGGAGGCCGAACATTTGTGCCGACACCATCCGGAGGAGTTTCCGTCGGACTCCATCTCCTGCCCCCTCGCTTATGTTCAGATGACCATCGGGGACCAGCAAGTATGGGCGATGATTGACAGCGGGTCGATGGTCAACCTTTTGCCGGCAGAGGTGGTGCAAGACTCGGATCTCGTTACCCGACAAGCCAACATTGGCTTGCAAGGAATCAGCGGCCATGAGTGCGAGGTGGCGGGTGTGGTGGAGAGTGAGTGGGTTGAGGTGGCGAAGACCAGGCGGAGGGTCTCATTCTTGGTGGTGAGGTCCGCCGAAGTCATCCTTGGACGGCCGTTTTTGTTTGCCTTCCAAGCCGGCCTTCGGTTCGATTCGGTCCGCAAGGAGGAGGTCCTTTCGGTGGCGGACTCCCGAGGGCGACGGTTTGCAACAAAGATCTGTCGGCCATCGAGCGGACGATGGGAGACCCGGCTGGGGCCGGATGTGGGGGAGGACAAGTGCCGAGGGAGGGAGAAGCAGGAGGCTTCCCCCTTGGCACGGGGTTTTTAGGTGTCGGCCGGTCAATCCGCACGATTTCAGCTCTAGCATCACGCGGACGGTTGACTCCTAAAGAGCGGGAAGTAATAGGGGATGATGGGGCGGAGGCAAAAGACCAAAAAGTAAGTCCTCCCAATTGTGCAACTCCAAGGGTATCTACTACCATTCGTAAAACCCTACCGAGTGCCACGTACGTGAGCAAATTCCTTTTTTCTGGTCATAGGCGGAAATCCTGGGAAGTTGGTCCGCACTTGGAGCCGGAGGTTTGGAGAGAGGGAATGGAGGAGGAAAGCGATGGAGCGGGGGCAACCAGTCTAGAAGTAAGTCCTCCCAATTGTGCACCGCCAAGGGTGTCTAATACGTTTCGAAAAACCCTACCGAGTGCCACCTACGTGAGCAATTCTGTTTTGTCAGGCCATAGGCGGAGTTATCGGGAAGTCGGTCGGCAAGATGAAGTGGAGGTGTGGAGTGAGGGGTTGGAGGAGGAACACGATGGAGCGGAGGCAAAAGGTGTAGAAGTAAGTCCTCCCAATTGTGCACCATCAAGGGTTTCTACTACCTTTCGAAAAACCCTACCAGTGCCACATACGTGAGCGATCCTTTTCCGTCCGATCATAGGCGGGAATCTTGGGAGTTTGGTCCGCATCAAGCAACGGAGGTTTGGGAGGAGGATGGGGAGGGTTTGGAGAAGGGAATGGCGGAAGGTGCTTTTGGGGCGGGGGCAAATAGTGCAGAAGTAAGTCCTCCCAATTGTGCACCACCAAGGGTATCTACTACGTTTCGAGAAACCCTACCTTGTGCCACGGTCGTGAGTGAATTGAGAGTCTTTGGTTTCCCAGTCCGCAGGATCTCAGTGGAAGAAGGCGTCGTTCTACGGAGGGTGGAATCGTGCGGGGCAAAGTATAAGCCGGTGGCGCAGAAGGTTAGGCCGCGGAATGAGCCAATGCGGCAAAGCTTGAACTCACCGTTGAAGCCCATCCAGTGGGGGAGAGACCCCTATCTTACCCCACTTTGGGTGCGGCCTCTGGAATTTGTGCCGACGGAGCGTATCACGGAGGAACGGATGGCGAGTCTCAACTTTGGACCTCCGGGGTGGGTGAGCCAGGAAGAGTGGAAGCTCTTAGCCCAGGTCGTCACTTTGCGGGCAAAGGCTTTGGCGTTTTCCCCTGAAGAGCGCGGGCTTTTGGACAGGGGAATAGGGGAGCCTTATCCGATTCCGGTGATACCCCACGAACCGTGGCAGATCAAGCCAATTCCGGTTCCGGCAACCATTTGCAATACCTTCAGGGAGTTGGTACGGGAGCGGGTGCGGACGGGGTTGTATGAGCAGTCTTGCTCAAGCTACTCCAGCCCAATTTTTCCGGTGCTGAAACAGGATGGGACGAGTTTGAGGATTGTTCATGATCTTCAGAGACTGAATTCCGTTACCATTCTGGATGCAGGGCTTCCTCCGCGCGTCAATGAGTTCGTTGAGTCCATGGCGGGACGGGTTTGTTATGGGTTGGTTGATGTCATGGGCGGGTACGATCAGCGGGAATTGCACCCCAAGTTGCGGCCACTCACGGCTTTCAAGACACGGTTGGGGTGTATGCAGCTGACTCGTCTCCCGCAGGGAGCCACCAACTTGGTAGCGGTTTACCAAGCGCAGATGGTGTGGATCCTCCAGGACAACTTACCTCATCTTGTCCAGATCTTCATTGATGACGCGGGTATCAAGGGACCGAAGTCGGATTACGGAGGGACGGTCTTGGTGGACAACCCGGGCATCAGGCGTTTCATTTGGGAGTATGCGGTCACTTTGGAGCGGATCTTGTTCCGAATTGAGACCGCGGGCCTTACGGTTTCAGGGAAGAAGTTTGCGGTCTGCGTTCCGGCTTTGGAGGTCCTCGGTCATGAAGTCTCAGTTCGCGGAAGGAGCATCACTCGGGCTAAGTTGAACCAAGTCTTGGAGTGGCCAGTTCCGAAAACTGTAACTCATATCCTTCAATTTTTAGGGTTGTGTAGTTATGTGCGGATGTTTATCGAGCGGTTTGCGGAGATCGCAAGCCCGATGAGGCGGCTTACTCGCAAGGGGACTGAGTGGAAGTGGACCGAGGAATGCGATCGCGCGTTCACTCGGCTGAAGGAGATCGTCGGTAGGGAGATCACGCTCAAGGATCTCGATTACGGGAAGGATGGGATTTGGTTGGCGGTTGACTCCAGTGAGTTCGGTGCGGGAGGCGTGCTGACGCAAGAGGAGGACGGGAAAGATCGGCCGGTTCTTTACGAGTCGATCACCTTCACGGAAACCGAGTCGCAATACTCCCAGCCGAAGCTTGAGCTGTGCGGGGTCACCAAGGTGGTGCGGAAGCTGCAACACTTGTTGTGGGGGGTGATCTTCAAACTCCTAGTTGATGCGGAAGCACTGGCGAGGATGATCAATTCTCCTACTCTCCCTAATGCTCCAATGACTCGATGGGTGGCTTACCTTCAATTGTTTTCTTTCAAAGTGGTTCATGTCCCGGGGAAGGCGTTCACAATGCCTGATGCATTTTTGCGGGGCGTTGATAAACGCACGCCAACGGCGCACACCAACGCCAACCCACACACCACTTTTGTTTGGCGTGCGGGGCCTACACGCCAAAAAAAATTGGCGTGTAGGGTCTACACGCCAAAATAAATTGGCGTGTGAGACCCACACGCCATTTTTGGCGTGTGGTTCCCACACGCCAATTTTTTTGGCGTGCGGGTCCCCCCTCGCTCACGTAATCGAATGGGAGGGCCCATTCGATTACGTGAGTGGGCCGGCTGACGAGGTTATACAACCTCGTCAGCCAGGAGGAAGTCCTCCTGGCCGACGAGGTTGTATAGCCTTGTTGGCCGGGAGGACTTCCTCCCGGCTGACGAGGTTATACAACCTCGTCAGCCAGGAGGAAGTCCTCCTGGCCAACGAGGTTGTATAACCTCGTCGGCCAGGAGGAAGTCCTCCCGGCCGACGAGGCTATACAACCTTGTCGGCCAGGAGGACTTCCTCCTGGCTGACAAGGTTGTATAACCTCGTCAGCCGGGAGGAAGTCCTCCCGGCCGACAAGGCTATACAACCTCGTCGGCCAGGAGGACTTCCTCCTGGCTGACGAGGTTGTATAACCTCGTCAGCCGGCCCGCTCACGTAATTGAATGGGACCTCCCATTCAATTACGTGAGCGGGATCCCCCCACACGCCAAACAATTGGCGTGCGGGGCCCACACGCCAATTTTATTTGGCGTGCGGGGCCCACACGCCAAAATAAATTGGCGTGTGGGAACCACACACCAATTTTGGGGTGTGGGTCTCACACACCAAATAAAATTGGCGTGTAGACCCTACACGCCACTTTTTTTTGGCGTGTAGGCCCCGCACGCCAAAAATAATTGGCGTGCGGGTTGGCGTTGGCGTGCGGGTTGGCGTTGGCGTGCGCGCTTGGCGTGCGTTTATCAATGCCCATTGTTGCGAGTGGCGGAAGAGGAGGGAGCGGAGCGGTTTCGCTCAGCAGAGGCGTTGGATGTGGAAGAACGGCTGATGAAAGCGGGCGTGACGACAGTCGGCATTGAACTTCCTCTTCGCCAGAGCAGGAAGTACGAGCTGATGGAAACCTACCTAAGTACCCTCAATTTCCCTGATGATACTTCAACCGAATTGAAAGCGTGGGTTCGTCGGAATAGCGTCAACTTCTTCGTGCAGGAAGGTCAACTTTGGCGTCGGCGGTCTCCCATACCGCTGGTGGTGGCGACTTGTCGAGCGAGCCAGGAAGTCATCCTTTGGAGCCTCCATGAGGAGTTGGTGCATCGGGGCAAGGTGGAGACGCGTTCCCGCATTCGGCAGCGTTTCTGGTGGCCTGGTATGGTGAAGTTGGTCCGTGACTGGGTCCGGAGCTGTGAGGCGTGTCAGCGTCGGAGCTCGGTGCTCCCCAAGGAGGTGGGAATCCCGACAGGGAAGGATTTGTTGTTCAGTCGGATTTCCTTGGATGTCTTTCACATCAAGGCGGGTAAGTACGCCTACTTACTCGTTGCAAGGGATGATCTGTTGGGGTGGGTCGAGGCCATTACGTTGGTCAAGCTGTCAGCGGACAAGGTTGGCCAATTCCTGGAGGAGTTCTGGTTCTTGCGGTTTGGATGTGTGCGGCTGGTCACGGTGGATGGGGGTGCGGAATTCCGAGGAAGTCTGATGAAGCTTGTTCAGTCATGTGGGGCAAAGTTCGGCAGGGTCACGGAGTATTATCCGGAAGGCGCCGGGATGATTGAGCGGGGACATCAGCCAATCAAGAACACGCTGGTCAAGATGTGCGGAGAAGACGGCCGGAAGTGGCATCAATTCCTTCCGGCAGTCCTTTTCGCGGATCGGATCTCAACCAAGCGAGGCACCGGTTATTCAGCGTACGAACTCCTGTATGGGCAACAGCCTGTGTTGCCGGTCGATATCGAGATGCTCACTTATCTCTCTATCAACTGGTGGAAGGTGAAAACTTTGGAAGAATTGTTGGAAGCGCGGGCGGAACAACTCCTCCGACGAGAGGAAGTTGTTGAGAAGGCGGCAAAGCGATTGCGGGAATCTCGGGCGAAGTCGGTCCGCTATTGGGACAAGCGTTGCGCTCACCGGTTGCGGGACCCGTTACGGAAGGGCGATCTTGTCCTTCTGTACAATCGGAGCTTGGAAACCCAGTGGGGGAAGTTGTTCGCAAACCGATGGAACGGACCTTATTGCGTGGTCAGCAAATTTCCAGGGGGAAGTTATCAGTTGGAAGAATTGGACGGAACCCCGTTGAAGCAGAAGGCGGCGGCATCCCACGTGAAGCAGTTCTATGCTCGGGGATCGACGTCGTTTGACGAAACCCTCGTTTCAGGATCTGAGGATGAAAATGATGCAGACTCGGATTTGGAGCCAACTCCTTCAGAGCAACTCGCCGATGAGTCGGGTCAAGCAGATTCTCCCGGCGCCGAGGAAGAGGTGGCCGGTGAGCGTTCCTTGCGGCGAAGTGCGAGGAACAAACCGCTGAGGACAGCGGCCAAAAGTGGGGGGAGGATGGGGGCCATAGGCCAAGCCTTAATTGGTGAGGGGGTGCGCTAGCTGGTCTACAGCCGGATAAACTAGCCACCCCAGGATGTCAGTCACCCTCAAGCAGGATGTATTTGTGTTTTGTGAATGGGTTTACTGGTTTTCTTTGTTATATATTCAGGACGGTGAGGGGTACGGGGAATTGTGCGGAAATTCCATCTGGGGCGGTCCAGGTACCTCGGCGGGCGGGTTGGGTTTTCGTTTCAGGATTTCATAGATTGCGGGCGCGGTTTCTTTCTCTCATCTTTAGGTTGCGGGTGTGGTTTCTCTTTCTCTCAGGATTGTGGCGTGGTATTTCCCTCAAGTCATCAATTTCCTCAAGTTATCAGTTTCCTCAAGTCATCAGTTTCATCAAGTTATCAGTTTCTTCAAGTTTTTCTCAAAGGTTTAATCTCAGTTTCAGGATTTAGTATCTCAAGTTGCGGGGGTGAAAAAAAAAAAAAAAAAAAAAAAAAAAATGGAAGTGCGGGGACTAAGTGGTTCTCAATCCAGGGCGGTCCGGGCACTTGTAACTTACTTTTTTTGTTTTTTTTTCTCTCAAGTATCTCACTATGGCACAGGTGTTTGTCTCAGGTTAGCGGGGCAAGCATATGGCGCATATTATTTCAGCATAGGGGATACAGACGAGGTACGGATACAAGCAGGAGAGTGAGTGAAGGAGAGGAGTCCGAAGCGCTCAGTCCAAGAACACAGCGGGTCGGAGGCGGGCGCGCAGCGCGGCGGAAGACCGGTGGAATTCTTGGAGCATTTTTCGGCGGGTTTCGGCGGGGATCGTCACCGCCTTCTTTAACAATCCTTCGACCAGCGAGGTCTGACCTTCCAGGAACGGGAGGAGGTCCGCTTCAGGGACACCAGACTTGTATTCGTCGTCGGGGATTGCGGCCCGGTATGGCGACTTGAGGAAACCGGGTGTGGGAGAAGCGCCAAGAGGTCGGGAAGAGGAGGGGGCGGGAGCCGGAGAAGGAGTGCGGAGAGGGGGAGGGGAAGCGGGGCGGGGTGGTAGGAGGGAGGTCATAGATGGAGGGGAGGGGGTAGGTGAAGGGCGAGGAGGTAAGGTAGTGGAAGGAGGGGGGGGTGGTGGTGTTGGTGGAGGTGGAGTTGGTGGGGTAGGTGAAGGGGGTGGGGGACGGACTGGGGTGGGGGGGACGATGTGGTAATCCATACCTTTTCACATACAATCATCAACAACTTACATTTCCTCTCACATATACTTCATTATTGTTACATAATCAGATTCTACATACAAAACTACCCCTAGTCACTCACTCAAAGTACCCCTGATTTCCCTTTGGTTCAGAAGTTATTAGCATTCTTAGAATATCACCACTTATAACCACATAACTTTACCAATACTACAACCCCATAGGATATTATACAAGGTATTGATTTATAAATATACAGTCCATAAATAAAACACAGATATTACATACCTTTCTTTAGTTTATATCTTCTTTGGTATAAAGTTGTACAGCACAGTCATTCATATTACATAGTTACATCTTCTACCTTTATCATCCTCTTTGGTTACTAGTCACATTACATTCCTTATATACATATTTACTAGCTACATTGGCTCATCTTTCTTACACTATTACTACTCTCTTTTGGTTGTATACCTCTGAACACATTTCCCCTTTCTCTTTACTGCCAGGATCAGCCATCTTGTGCCCTTTTGTATAAGTAGAACTCCCCTTAGTTCTATGGATGAGGCATGCACTCCCCTTTTAGAAAAATTACAGTTTACATTTACATTCACCTTTAAACCTTTTACATTTACTTTTGCATCAACCTTTACACAAATAACAATCATAACACATACCCTATACTCTTTCTCAGTGCTTTTCTCACTCCTCTCAAGGTCCCTGCCTCAGATTGATTAAAACAACCTAAGTTCCCATTAGTAGCAGCAGTCTAAGGATTAGTAGAAATATAGCCACACCTCTTTTCTTTCTTTTTCTTAGTGAAACCCTTTCCCCTCAGCATTAGTCAAGAAGGGCAGCCTCATCAGCACCTGTAGCTTCAACATCTTCTACTTACTAGATTTGTTGTCTATTTCCCCTTCAAGCTCTTTCCTGATCCTTGAGGAGTTCCACAACGAAGAGGGTGGTTCGGGGGGGTGGTTGAGGTAGGGTGGAAGGTAGAGGAGGGGTGGATGATGGAGGAGGGGAGCATGGATGGGAGTCTGGGCTCGGCGGCGCAGAAGGGGAACCGGGGATGGGCGCGGCGGAGGGATCGGAGAGCGGCGAGGAGCGTTTGGGTCCATTCCGGCGCCAACAGGGCGGCGGCCCAGGTTGGTCCGTCGGGGAAGTTCCTCTGTTCAGGTTTTGGAGTCATTCGATCAGTTCCGACGGGGGTTCTCACTTGATCAGAGCGATGGCGGCGTTGAGGAGGGGAAGGGGTGGAAGAAGGGATGGAAAAGTGGTCTGGAGTCTTGGAGGAATCTTTGCGGCGGCGCCGTTTTGGAACTACTCTAGGGACAGAATAGAGCTTGGAAGGGATATGTATAACTACACTAGTACTAATGTAGGTTATGACAAAGGTGCTGATATAAGAGCTGCCTTCCTGACTAATGCTAAGGGGATGAGTGTAACACTAAGAATAAAATAAAAGGTGTGGCTAATTTATATCTACTCTTAGAAGAATAATACTAATGTGCTTGTTTACCACACACACCAGGTGAGAGGGATGGATAAGGGGGATGAGTTGTATAAAGTATATATATAAAGTATAATGTGGGGCAGGGTTGGTAGCTATGGAGTCAAAGTGGGTCAAGCAAGAGAGGGGCAGTCTTCTTATATTGAGGTTTAAGCTGGTATGTATATTTATATATTCCTAAGGGTGATGGTAACTCTACTAAGTATGTATACTAATTTATGGGATCTGTAATGTTTGGTATATGTAGGGGGTAGCTTAGTAAGTCTGGGGGTCCATAAGGGAACAAGAGGGAGGAACAGGTGTCCTTATATATCTGAGAAAGAGGAGGAGCCATAAGGCTGGAGGGAGGAACAACTAGGCTATGACATGTAGCTGGTGGGAAAAAGGAAGAACATGACAGATGAGTAGTGAGAAAGTGACTTATATGAAATAGTCATGATAGTGACAGATGAGTAGTGGGAAGGTAGAATTTATGTACAGTAGATATGATGTAAGATGTTACTGAATAAAGCCTAGTCATGTGCAGTGGTGTTATGTAGTGTCTATGTATTTTATATAATATTTATTTTGTATCTTGGTTGTGTAATATATCTACTTATAATATGTACTTATTGTATTCTATAACTTGCTTTACACTGTAACTTGCTGGATTATTCTTGGTTTGCCTGTAACTCTTGAACCATGAGGAATTTGAGGGTGGTTGGAGTGAGTGACTAGGGTTAAAATGGGGTGTAGAATCTGATTATGCAATAATAATGGTGAATATGTGTAAGGTTTGGGTTTTATATGTATATATATGTAAGTATTTGAGGTTTATAAGTGATAAATAATTTATTAAAAGTATGGTAATGAAGTGGAATGGATCACCACACCGTTTCTGACGGGATTGAGTTCCGGAACAAGAACGTGGCTGGGGACGAGGAGCGTTTCTGCGGGACAGGGAGCATTGGCGATGGGACAGGGAGCATTGGCGATGGGACCGAGCGCAGGCCGTGCAGGCAGCTCCAGGCGCGGGTTGGAAGCAGGGAGAAGAGAGGGAAGCGTGGCTGGACCGTGCGGCGCAACGATCACAGGGGGGTTGGGGATGGGGCATGGTGGGTATGGGATAGGGAGGTGGGTATGGTGGAGTGTACAATCGAAGGTATGGGAAGGTAGTGGGTAGTGTGGGAATCGCTGAGGACAGGATTCAAAAGCGAGGGGGATGTGGGAGAACTTATATACCAGGGGTGCAGCACTGAAGCTGAGCCCGCAGCCGCGGGCTCAGCGGCAGGCTGAGGCTGAGGTAAGGGGGGACTTACCAAATGTCATTGGACATTCCGCGGGGAAAAGCACGGGGCGCAGCATGTGACATTCTATAGTTGGCGCGGGCGATCGGTCAAGCGGACGAAGGCCGCTTCAGTATGCGCGACGTAATGGACCGGGCGGAACCACGGGGTTTGGGGCGCCAGGCCGCAAGCCGAGCGGGGGCAGAAGAAGTGGAGTTGTGCGCAGGGGAGCGACAGACGGCTGCGGGGGTCAACGGGTATAGTAGTCGGGGACAGGCTGTGGTGTGATGCGGGATTGAGGAGACAGGCAAGTAGGGCTCCAGGGACAGTACCGGGGAATGCGGGACATGATTGGGGGGGACTGTTGTATAAATAGAGGGTTGTACCAGGGCTGCGGGTCGTATCTTATCTTATCATCTTAGTGGATAGCTATCAACTACAGCACATATAAGAAAATCTCATTGTTTAGAGCTATCTCGGCGATTATTCAGCGTGTGCGGATGAGCGGAACTGTGTAGGGCAACATCAGGACAACGAACGCAAGAGGAACGGTCCCCTTGCTGAGTATAAGGTGTTGCAGGGAAACCAGTTGACTATTCGCTGACAGTGCTCATCCCGCAGAGGAAATCAAAGAACCACCGGAACCAACCAGGAAGAAGGGCAACCTACCATTTCTGATACCGAGGTCGCCATTATTTCCACAACGGTGTGATTGTCATTCTCAACAGACAGAAAGCCAGGCGCTTGATTTTTATTTCATAATTGTAACTAAAATTAAACATAAATAAACTAGCTATATATCATCCTCATTATACGCTTGGTCTCTGATGTAGTCTTTCCCTCCTGACGGAGCTGCATGACCAAGGATTTTTTGTCCTCCCGCAACTTCTCAGCCTTAGCCTCACACTCAAGCATCCTCTGGTCTTCACGCTTGTATCGTTCACGCTCCCACGCAAGTTTACTAGCATATCAATCATCTTCTTTCTCATCTCTTTGGATTGCCCGTAAATCCTCACGCTCCAATCAATCCTTCTCAAACTCCACCCGCTTTATTTCACGGATATCCTCTTGTTCAAATCGTTCTTTGTCTGCAGCCACTTGTTTTTCAAATATCATCAATCTAGTGTCTGTTGAGGTGCTAAAGGCATTTGCCAAAGCCCCAGACCCCTTCGGTGGATTCTGGGGAGTGGACAACTGGCTTCTTGAAACAGACCGTGGGCTGACTTCTGACTGAGCTTGGGAAAGATGTCTTGATCTGCCCTGACTAGAAGGGATTTTGGGAACCGAGTCTCTTAGATGGCCGGGAGGTTGAACCAGAACGTTCAAAGGTGATGGAGCTTGGTTGTTTCGAGGGACAAAGTCTGGTGTGATTGGAGTAGTTAGCAAGGACGGCAACGGCTCAAGTTTGTCCACCAGTGCACATTCAGGAATTTGATTGCAAACTGATTGCTGAAGCAGGTTGTGGCTATCTGAGGACTCGTCCAAATCCATTGTCTGAGACATTGATTGTTCCAGAGCTGCACTCAAGTGGTGAATTTGGTTACGGGGTGAGCTAGTTTTCTCTTCTGAACCTTTGTCACTTGAATCGGAATCAAGATGTTGTAAAGAGCTATCCAAACATGAGTGATCATACTCAAGCATTGGAGTAACATTTGCCTTCTTGCCAATGATTGCGTCAAGTTGGTAGTAGCAGGGGCACTTTTTCTCAAGGATCTCGGCAAGAGTCTGAGGTCCACAATCCAATTCCACCCCAGCACCTGCATTCAATTCAAAATCCTTGGCTTGCTGATATTGCTTCTTGATGTAATAATTCAGTCGTTGCTGGAGCCAACGGCCATCAAGAAGCAATAGATCGTTAGGTTTATTCAACCACATGGCAAATATGTTGTACACCTGCAACTTTGTTAGCTTGTGCAAACCAACTGAAGTCTGGTGACCACTTCCAAAGAGGTTGTCGTAGTTCTTTTGGTTCTTGAAGACGAGCTCGTAATCGTCCTTATCAAAGCTTTTTCCACTTGTGTCATTCTTGAGCTGATGTTGAGTTGCTGATGTTGACAACTGCCGTGATTGAGATTTTGCTGAAGGCCTTTTCTTCAATTTTTCTTGTTCCTTCTGCTGCTGTTTCTGGAGCTTCATACCTTCCTGTTGTTGTTCCTTCAACAGTTTCTCCCTCTGAATGTTTGCACGATGTTCTTCCATCTGGGCCTTTGTGCGACATGGTCGTTTTTTAGACTGAGTAGAATTGGTGGGCGACTGGTTGCTGTTTATTGGGACCTGAAGAGAAATTTATGAGAACAATACAGATTTATGAGAATAGAAGAGAGTGTGAAAAACTTACGGAGTTTGAGGAATTCATGTGGTCGAGGATGATTTTTCAAAAGGGTGAGGTGAGTGTTGCAGGTTAACCTCATCAAGTCGTACTCAGGGCAGTTAAAATTTTATGCTAAGTTTGGATTTGTCAGCAACTCATTTTAAGCTACAATTTTATCAATTAGCAATTTGGATTTTTGTGACAGCCTTAAAATGGCCCAACGTGAACCGGGCTATTCAGCTGAAATTTTCAGTAATTCAATATCACTGCCAGAATAATTGGCTGGGACATTCACTCAATAAATTCAAACCTTGGTTGATCTCAACCAATGAAATAAAAACCCAAGGTAGCTTGCATTTGTATTTTTTTTACTGGCTGAGATCAACCTATTTTAGATTGGCTGGTTGCAGGCCAGTTTAACTTGGATCACCTCCACCTAGCCAATTATCTTGGCCATATGTCATGTCACAGAATGTCCTCAATCTTTGAGATTGACTGCCCCTTCTATTGCCAAAGTTTCTCAGATTGGAATCTACACATGCAATCGGTCCAAGAAAATTATTATATTAATGAGAATCAACTTTCAAAACACTGACCTGTTTTTGAACATAAGTTTGCCACTCCCATGATCTTGATCTTGATCATTTCTATTCAGAGCTCATGGATCAGATTGATTGTTTCTAAAACGCTACTACCCTTTCCCCAAAACCAACAACAAGCCTTTAAAGATGAATGCCTGAGCTTCAAGGATAAAAAAACATCAAAATTCTTGAGAGTGAGTCCAAGGGATTAATGGGAATCTGCCAGCCAAATGAGTTCAACTGATACAGCAAAAGAGTGATGATAATTCACCAGTCTTTGATTAAGGGCATCTGCTCATAAATAACCATAAGCTGCCGTTAACCCCATGAAAAGATGGGAGTTGTTCTACAATGTAAGTTGGACGAGATCATTCGAAATGTTGGTCTCTAAATTTTCATTTGAGCCGAAATTTTGGAAGTTCATTCTGAGAGGGGGTACATTGACTGACGTCATCGGGGCCAGGTGGGAGGCTGTCGGCTGTGTGCATGGGTATGTATGGTACGAGGATAAGCCCATCCACCATCCACCATCCACCATCCACCATCCGCCATTTCGCCATCCAGATAACCAGCTCCATCAAGTTTCTTGTAATCGATCGGTCAAACAAAGAAATATCAAGATGTAAGTTCCTGATCACTAAGAAATCTATCAAGACTCATTAGACTAGAGCTCCTCACCCCTTGCGCCAATTAGCCGCCGAGTTATGCTCTTCTGATTTTATAACACATCCTGACTCAAGTCTCTTGCTTCAACTTCCCCTCAAATCACCTTGTAATTCAAGCTAACCCCAAACATCACATCCTCCCCTTTGTGACCAATAAAACAAATGATCGGCTCGGTTCTCACTCGATCGCTTCGAACGGGCTCCTCGATCACCCTTCGACGTGGCACTGTCGCTTCGCATTGCTTAAACCGTGTCTCTGCATGGGCTCATTCCAACAGGGGAAATCACACTCTACCAGATCTTCCATACTCCTACGATGTATGCATCTGTTTTTCTCTATCTTTTTGTTCTTGTCCGACTACCTCAATTTCCACTCATTTTGGGTGATATTTTTTTGATCGACACAAATCTATAGGCTCTTGAGCCCGCGATCTCCAAGGAGATCATGGAGTTGCATCACTCCAAACATCATGCCGCGTAAGTATTTTCCTCCTTCTCGACTCCATCCCATGAACGTTCGATTGACATTTGTTATTCACAGCTATGTCAACGGACTTAATGCCGCAGAAGAGTCCATTGGAAATGCGTTGAAAGCTGGTGATGTCAAGAAACAGATTGAGTTGCAAGCCGCGATCAAATTCAACGGTGGCGGACATCTCAACGTAAGCACTCGTATTCACCCAAGGCAACTCTTCCAATCAGCAATTGATCGATGATTTGGTTCCATCTGATCATTTGTACCGATGATTAGCATTCTCTGTTTTGGAAGAACCTCCAGCCGGAGAAGTCGGGAGGTGGTAAGATGGTCGACGGTCAGTAATGCGTCCCTTCCCCCCCCCCCCCTTCTGAGCTTTGCTTACTCCCAGGCTCTATTTTTTGTTGTACAGGTTCTTTTTCGAAGGCGGTTCACCAAGACTTTGGTGGCTTAGACCAATTAAAATCAGCCATGAATGCCTCTGCTATGAGCATCCAAGGCTCTGGTTGGGCTTGGCTTGTAAGTCATGTCACTGATCATGACTCATTTTACTAACATCAATTAATTGACATCCTTCGGAACGGTCTTTGGTCGTTTCAGGGCTACGATATTAAAATGAAGAAGTTGGTTATTGCCAACACCGGTAACCAAGACCCATTGACCCCACAAATCCCTATTCTTGGTATCGACATGTGGTGTGTATTTTTCCTTTGTGTACTTGGACTAATCATATATAGAAGATGAAATGCTTATGGGATTTGGGCCTACTTGATTCACAGGGAGCATGCCTTTTACTTGCAGCACCAAAACCGAAAAGCGGATTATTTGACCAACATCTGGAAGGTCATGAATTTTGCCGAAGCCGAAAAGCGATTCAAGGAGGCCTCCAGCTGTTAAGCTCAGGCTGCGCTTGCCCAAACCAGTTCCAATTCATATACTGAACAAGAAACTGCCTATTGAACTAAACCAAAAACAAAAAAACAAAAAAGATGACGGCCCGTGTGGCTTCTGTTAAAATGATTTTGCTATGTCAACAAGCTTTTGTAAACTTGAAATACCAAATTAGCTCTTGCCCTTGCTATGGCTTGACCACCTTGCTGCCTCAGACAATGGTGGGAGATCAACGGCAGGAAAAAAGGAGCCCCTGAGGCTTAAACTGTCAGTTGTGAGTGGGCTCAAATGGTTAAATTGTAGAAGTCAATTTCCTTGTGAACTGTGTTGAACTCGGATGGATTCCTGATGCCCCTTTCGAGGGTGATCACTTGACAGATAGTGATGCGGATGATAGAATGTAGCGGAACAAAGATGTTGAGATTGGAGAAATCAGTAAGAAGCAGGGAAACCTAGCACATGATCAAAGTGATTTAATGACACAGTCATTAACCCAAAACTGGTGTAAGCGAGTATCTGGAGATAATTCGGGATGAAATGAAGTGGCGAATAGATGATTGAATTTGACAGCCACAACATGTGAATCCGGTCCTAAACTCTGATTGGTTTGTGCTTGGGTCCTGGACAAACTATCTCGAGGTAAATGAGCAATAATCTGTAGTTTGGTGCTATTATCTTGGTCGGCTGTTTCAAGGATTGAATGGATCATCGGTGCACGGATGAAGATCGCTGGGAAGGGTGTTTGAGGATTCTTGATGAATGGGATCTCAATCATTTGTTCAAACGACTCAGTCTTTTATCATTTTGATGTTGATTAAGAAGAAGATAAGTCAGTAGATTAAATAAACAAAGACAGAGTGCGTCGATGAACGACTGAGAGTCCAATGAAGAAAATCCATCCTTGAGAGCCTCTACTCAACTTGACGGCCCCATTGATTGCGTGTAGTTTTGATAGGCAGACCGCCTAAGATTTCTTGCCCACCTGCCTTGGTACCTTCGGAGACCAATTGATCGGACAGGAGGATGAGACCAGCGCAAGTACCCCAAACGAAGCGATGTTTGGCAAAGCTCTTGAGCCAATCGAGGAATGAATGATTTGATGAATCGATCTGTCGTGATGCAATGAGTGAGATCGAGGTTGACTCGCCGCCAGGAATGATCAGTGCCTGGCATTGGAGAAGTTCAGATGTCGTCCTCACTGCCAATGCAGTCAGCGGCCGAGAGCTCTGTATTCGTCGGAGATGGACCAGATGTTCCTTGAACGCCCCTTGGAGGGCAAGAACGCCAATGACCAATGGTGCATCAGCTGGCAGCTGTGGTATTTCCGGTAAATTTCCGGCGTTCGTGCCAGCTGAATGATTATCCTTGTCCATTCTCCAATCAAATCGAGCTGTTTTTTTTTTTTTTTTTTTTCAAGCAGTTGTATGGATCAGTATCTAATAGATAGATAGAAAATAAAGAATGATAATTTAAATGATAAGATGAGTGCTTACCTACTACAGCTCTCACCTGGGCAAGCTTTTGAGGAGGTGTTGGTGACCAAGTTGATTCCTCGAATCTGATTTATACTAAAATAATAATAATGGAATTTTTCGGATCTGATGGGCCCGCGCTCCCTGTGACCCGGCCCGGCCCCCCAGACGTATGTACACGGATTGTCTAACCGTCCTCGAACCTATTTCCTCCCTGCAATGAATATCAAAAAATAATCATAAAACGAACAGAACAAAATTACACAAACCAAACGTCAACCAATCAGGAAATGGTTAATCACAAATCAAAAACGAAACCACCATCGCGTCCCAACTCACCTACGAAGCAGACAGTCACCGAACCATCTAGTCCATTAGCCCCACCCACTCAAGGAATATCCGGAAGACTATTCGGATTGCTCAAAAAATTCCCCATGCAAATCAGCAGCCCATCCAAGGAGGTCTCTCCACCCTCACCTCAAGATGAAAATGATACTGAATCAGAAGAAGAATCCGGTTCTGAGCAGGAGGATGAGGATGAAGAGGAGACTGAGCAGGAAGTCGTATCCGAAAGCGAAGAGGAAGATCCCCTAGGCGATGAACAATGCAAGGCAATCATGGAAAACTATCTTCTCGAAAGTGAGTCAATTCATCGCAAGATACACTGCGGGCCCATTCTCATTCTAGACTTATTTCTCTTTTCTTCTTTTGGTATCGGATTCAGCCTCGACGAGAACCAATCTCCTAAGAAATCGGATCCAAACACACTTCAGGCCGGCATTACGACGACGACTAGAGTTCGAACTATCCCGAATCACTCCGAGTATCGCGAATGTTACGGCCCTTGACTACCATCAACGCGATCAGGTGTTTTGAGACATACCATGGAACACGTCGCCCGTCTGGCTATCGAACAAAAAACCATCTCGATCGGTATGAAACGTAGTCAGAGTCAGCAAGAACAGATCTGGGATGAGAAGGAGAAAAGTCATCATCGTAAACGGTGTGCAATATACATATATATATATATCCATCGGATCATTCCTTCCCCCATCCTCACTCATCCGCTCTTGGTTTCTTCCCAGTAAACGGCAGCTTACAAACAACACCGGATCAGTATCATCCAAATCGAGCAAACAAACTATTGGTAACTACTATTACTAAGATTGACCACTAAGGGTTTTTTGTTTGTTTGTTTGAATGCTCTATCTAACCAAGAAGTTGATTGATTCATATTGACAGATCCACAAGACCCATTACCTCTCAACGGAACAAGTACAGGACGTCCACCATCGCGCTCGAAGCCACCAACATCACGTTCGAACCAAGGAGGACAAGCAACCAGGCAGTCAAATTCATCACTCGAGCCGACCGAATTGAATCCTAGACTACCCTCGACACCGCAGATGTCGGAATTCAAGCCGGTGAGATTGGCCCGACGAAATGAGAGTCTGTTGAGTGTCAACGGAAGCCCGGTGATCTCCTACGCTCCTGATCAAACTCAAGCCCTGCCTACCTCGACCTCAACTGCTACGATGCTCAGTTCGAAATTCTCAGAACTGTTTCCACCTAGTACTACCTCATCTAGTCTTGTTGACCAACATCTACAGGATAGTAACAGTGGTAATATCTTTGGCCGTCAACTTGACAATAATCACGAGAGTCTCCCTCAAATCAACCAGTTCACCTTTGTTGAAAAATCTAAATGGAAGGAACTCGAATCTCAGTTAAACTCTCTCGAAATCGATCAGATCCAAAAGAAGAAATTGGACGATTTGCTGAAGGGCTGTTTGAACTTTGGCGATAGTTAGATCTTGTTGATTCTAATAGGTAGGTCAATGGTAAGAAAAGAGATGGATCGTAGGCTTGTTTATATACAGGTATATACCCCTGTCATACGGCATCTATTTTTTTAAAAAAATCTTGAGCTACTCTCACTCTGATTCATCAGATTATATATGTATGTATGTCTTGTTTATATTTCTACACATGAATACATAATCTTTGGGTTCCAGTCCTGTTGTCATGTTGGTACATTTGAAATTCTAGTATTTCGTCCAAGTTATCCTTTTAGCCAATCCCTTTAAACTACAATACCACTCGATTGTGGATGTTTAATTCTTTGGAGGAGTTAAAGTCGGATTCCTTCCTGGTTTGAGAACCATAACACACTGGTTCGATATCCCGACAGGTTTCATTCTGGTTCAGTCCTCTGTCCCGGTGGTTATCCTCCTTGAGGGTGCCCCAGCCTCATCTTGTCCTCATCTTGTGGAGCAAGGGTTATAATATGCCAAGCAATGCGCTCACACTGTTGTCGAACCTTGCTTGGGGTTCACGTTCAGAATTTGGACAGAGATAGCATTCTTCAGTGAACCATCTCATCGATTAGTGCTCATGTATGTACATATTTATGTATCAGTTTGCAGTTCTTTTTTTTTATTTTTTACATATAAAAAATATCAAGTCGAGTCTATATGTAGGATGGCTGTTGGCATGTTTGGGCGTGCCGATATTAACCCAACCTTCAAAGCAGTTTGCCGCACCAACAAGGCTGGAACATCCTTCGAGGAGGGTATGTACATATATACCAGCTCAACCTCATCAGGTGATCAGCTATTGCCAGGACCCTTGTTCGTACCCTAGAACCTCCAACCGTATTCCGGAGAGCCATGGCAGTAAGACGGTGGGTGCGGTGCCCTGAATGAAGCTGTTGCCGACTGCCGGGCCATCAACGCGCGCTTGTTTTGATTCTTAAATAAATAATTATAAATTGTTCATTTGAAAGCTGTCGTCCCTGGAAAACAATGGGGTGGGCTTTGCTCAGTGTCCGAACAGCCTCGTGATGAGCACGGTAAGTGACCGTTGATTGACAGTGCCTTAACGGTTAGATGGAAATAACTTATGTAAATAGTTTACATTTATTTATATTATTTATTTATATGATGATGACCATAAGCCAGTCCAGCCGATCGCTAATTATAAGAAGCGGATTTCCAAGCGATTAAAAAAAAAAACAAGCGGTTTAATAGTGGCTTAGGCAACTGCAATATCAGACGGGTGAGTGATTGATTGATTTGCAGGATTTTTAAAAACGTGAAAGAAGGCAGGATCCAACGATCGATCTTCATACGCAACATACGTCATACCTCCAATTTTTTTGTTAGTCTTCATCAGCCCTGAGCCCCAGCCCTGGCCCCCAGCCCTGGCCCCCAGCCGTGTGGGTTTTACTCTGAACGGCTCGTCTACATAAGCTCATCTCTTCCCTCCCTTCTTCCTCCCATCAGCCATCATCACCACCACCACATCTCCACCAACCAACCAACAAAACTTATCTCCATCCTACCAAATCGTAAGTTTTCTTTGTTTCCAACCTTCAAGCCATTTACCTCTCGCCTCCCAAAGCCTACTTGCTTAATAATAATAATAATACCTTCCACTTGAATGACCCTATCTATATCATCTTATATGAGTTGGTGGCTTGTAGCGGTAGTCGTTGCATTTTACTAACCCTGTCGACTTGAATGATGATCACTCCCTAGTAGTTTGCATATCTCTCCTATCCAACTTCAAAATGCAAACCGCCAAAGACGCCATGAACGTGAGTCAAACCGGTGACCTACGTTTCTGTCCGACGAGCTAATAATCATAATTCCTGTTGACTGCCCCAGTTCGTTTCCGACAAAGCCTCCGAGCTCACCAACACTGCTTCCAAGGAAGCCAACAAGGAAGTTGCAAAGGATTCCGACAACAGTCTCTCTTCCCGAGCCAGCGCCGCCAAGGTAAGTAGATTATCACTTGGAACTCATCCGCAACGCCAATAACCTAATTCTCGTGTATGTTTTAACTGTAGGACGCCTTGGGAGACAAGGCTAGCGAAATGAAGACGGCGCATCGGCTGAAGCCAACAAGGTTTGTCGGGTTTGTTAATGGCTGTGGCTGCCTTGTACTGACTTTGACCGATCTCTATAATTCAGCAAAAGGCACAGCACTAAATAAGAAAACATCTCCACTGATGGATCGATTAAGATTGTTTGATCTCAACCTGGCGTCTGTCCGAGTAGAATGGAGACTCTTGTGCTCTGTAGCTCTTCATCCTCTTTGTTAATACGTCTGTCTTAAGAAGTAATCATTCTTATTTTCTCCAACACTGAGTTAGAAGTACATTGCTACTGAGGCCAGTCCTTGTGTGGTCTGCGAGCGACCCCATGTACACCCCTGGCTCACAGGACTTGAACCGTGAGCCTAGAGAGTTTATTAGTAAGTGTAACGCTTGACGTTGCCAGGATCACAGGGTCACGGAGCTCTTCTGATGAGGTCGCATGTTAGTCGAAAGTAAACATTCAATTAGTCTTCTGTCTGACCAACAACCAAGATGCCGGGAGTAGATATCGTTCACGATGCCCATACTCCAAACGTTTTTCTGCTTTGTCCTTGTAGCTTAATTAGTCAATAGTAACCCAATCGCCGCCAACCAAATACGCACGTTACCCAAATATATCCCTAACGGTGCCGATCGGGCAAACAAGGACATTTGTGTCCATTTAACTTGGAAGGTCTCACTTTGTGTTCCCCTTGTGCGGTAGGAAGAGTCCAGAGACGCTGGAATGATTAGGACCCTTTCTCCATGCTAAAGACTGAAATAGTAAGGGGAAGTAACCTCAGTAGATATCTAAGCTTATCCATCTACACGGCACGTTTTCGCAGTGAGGCCAGAGACTAGACGAATTTTTCGGCCACTCTGCTTTTTACAAACTAAGATCTGAGGCTACTGTTTCCGTTTTATTGTATTCCTTTGTTGGTTTCGATTAAAAAATAAGGATGAAGGTAGAAGATTCAAAGCATAGTGGGATGGATTAGGAATACCAACGGAGATCGGCTGGTTGGACGGTTTCCGGTTCTATGTACAAATTTAAATACGTCATTAAGCCAGACGTTTATGTTATGTAAGCCTCGGCTAAGATTAAACCCTCAATCCAAAACACTCCGCTGATGATCACTTGCTGTGTTTATGTATTTAACTGTTATAATGTGCATAATATATAAATGCATAAATAATAAATTAATGTTGAATCGATCGGATTAAGCAAAATAAATACATGTTTATTTATAAATACTTTGATTAAGGCACACCTTTCTGCATTCCGAGCTTCCGGTAAAGTGTTAAGCAGGGTGTGAGGGAAGGAGCCGACTACCAAATACGATATGATTATCATCATCATATCACTATCAACATCATCATCATCGGTGTTATGCTTAAGCGATTCAACAGTTTTCATGCCGATTTAGCAGGCCAACAGCCAGGCCGCGGTTGGATGACTCAACCTAATTAATTTTCCACCAATCACCCTGGGCCTACCTAGCAGATGGCTTAAGTCAGCCATCCACGGCTCGACTACAAAACGAGAGCCTCTCTGCCTCCTGCTTTCCCCCCACCAGCCATCACTCGTCTGAAAGGTCAACCAAGAGAAAAACATTAAAAGTTAGTATACTTCATACCTCCCTCCCCTGCAACCCCTCAAGTATTAATCCACTTCGTTCTCTCCTCTCCCTAGTCAATTCCCCGAAAAAAAAAAAAAAACAGAATAAACCCCTTCTAAGCAAAAAATCTCAAAATGCAAACCGCCAAAGATGCCGTTAACGTCAGTCTTTTCCCTCTCCATCACTCTTTCTCTCTAGCGTCTAACGCATTTGGTTTTTTCTGTCGTAGTTCGTTGCCGACAAGGCCTCTGAGCTAACTAACTCTGCTTCCAAGGAGGCAAACAAGACTGTTGCAAAGGACTCGGACGCCAGCCTTAGCACTCGTGCAACCGCCGCCAAGGTATGCTACTACTTCACTTTGAGCTTATGAACTCAACAGACAGCTAACGGATAACGTTTTCGTTCGCAGGATGCTATTGGCGACAAGGTCAACGAAGTAAAGGATGGTGCTTCAGCTGAAGCTCACAAGGTTCGTTTAGCCCCTTGCCTTCCACCATGTCAAACGATGGAGACTGACTCTTCAGATTTGATGATTGTTCCCCTCCATCCCCTTCCAGCAAAAGGCCAAGAACTAGAGACTCTAACCCCTAACCCTTCCATGCTGTTATCGCTTGGTTAACCCATATGTTAGATAACTAGAATGACCTGTAATATCTTGTAGCTAAGTATTCACCCTGATCAAGTTGATTGAAACCATTATTTATTTGATCTACATCTCTATCGAGCTCCCTTCCTCTATGAGGTGATGCTCCGGATTGCCCCCCTGAACTCGATATGTATGTTGGACTGTATTGAGATACTCCGCCCATCGGAACTGACCTGAGGCTCGGCTTATTTGCAAGGCCCAGCAAGCCAGCCAATTTGCCCTGTCGCTCACGCGTCTCATCAGAGGAAGCCTTCCCAGGTGACTAAGGATCTAGTGAACTGTGACTGTGTGCGATGACGCGTAATGAACGTCTGACTTGAGAGGGCCCCAATCTTCCCCGACCCACCAAACGAACAGTCAGTCATATCGAAATGTGTCATGGTGTACATATTTATTTATTTAAATGACCACCCTTAATTCTCATAGGCCACTCTACTTAGTAGCTGAAACTGGAACGCTCACGGCGGTATCTACTCCTTCCACCAACCCAAACATTGCGTCATGTGTATCTTGCCAGCTCAAAACATCACCCGTTCAATACATACCTCAGGGCGGTACTTCTTCAACTTTAAACCTTCCCTGGGTCTGGAATGTACCAGGTAGTCTGACAGGTCTAATAATCAAAACAAAAACCGCGTGTGCATTTATTGCTCTGTTGGCAACCCGCCAATAAATCTGCGGCTGGTGTAATAGTACCATCGGGAAAATATCTATAAAACCCAAGCCCATCTGGCTCTCTTCTCCCTCACCACCATCCTCATCCTTCCAATTTCCACATCATCCAAATTAGGTACGTTCTCCACTCCTATCCTACTCTAATCATTTCCTGCTCCACTCCAAAATTCCAAGCGAATTATTCGTTACTAATTAAATAAAATATTCTAATAAACCCACAGATAATTCATCTATCTTCTACAGTCACTCTCACCACTCTCCAGCAAGCAAACCGAGAAAATGCAAAACGTCAAAGACACCGTCAACGTTAGTAATTCTTAAAAACTCTTATAGCATCATACAATTGTTACGGTGGCTATTTCTAATGTACGAAGAAACATACCTGTGATCATCAGCCAGTAACCTTTCCGACAAAGCTTGCGAATTGACTAGTGGGGCTTCCAAGGAGGCCAACACGGCTGTTGCTAAAGATTCCCACAACAGTCTTCCTACTCGGGCGACGGCTGCAAAGGTATGTCACCGTTCGAGCTCCTGATAAACACCCAAACATACCCACATCCTGATGGCTTTCCTCAATCTGTCCGTTCATTGAAGAACGCCGTGGGTGATAAGGTTGACGAAATGCGACACGCTGGTAATGCGGAATTCACAAGGTATGTCTCCTAAACAATTTTGAATCATATTTTCCTTTTGATCGAATTCGAATACTGACTTGCTTGACTTGTCTTCTTTGCCCGCGAATGTCCCTGAACTCC